>OX438771.1:20271841-20490766 GCA_949316455.1 Acleris holmiana
GGAAAGTTTATTTGGATAAATTGTATCAGAGGAATTGAATCAGTTCAATACACGATAATCTTTCAAATGAAAAAATATGGATTTCTCTTGACGAATCAACCGACTCTTTAGGGAGATATATAGTGCATTTTTTAGTGAAGCCATTGAATTCATTTAACAGACCATATTTAATAGCCTGCAAAATATTATCAAAAGTTAATGGTCAAACAATATCTGCATTCGTGATGGACACTCTGAAAAATATGTGGGGCGAATCTTATGACTACAAAATTGGAAATGTTCTGGTGCTAAGTACTGATGGTGTTGCATACATGTTGCTGGCTGGCCGAATTTTAAAAACGTATCTGTCTAATTTGAAACACGTTACATGTTTGGCACATGAGCTAAACCGCGTAGCCGAAAAAATACGTTCCCTGTATCCAGATGTGGATTTGCTCATTTCAAACGTTCAAAAAGTATTTTTAAAGGCGCCTAATAGAATCCGCAAATTAAAGGATAAATATCCTAATATGCCCCTGTCTCCAAAGCCAGTGATTACGAGATGGGGAACTTGGCTAGCGGCAGCAGCATATTACGAAAAATATTTTGACGAAATAAAAGTAGTCCTATGGGCATTGAGATCGTCAGATGCAATGTCGATAAGAGTGGCGAAAAGAATTATACAAACTGAATATTTACGAAATAATCTAAAATATATTGTTGAGAATTTCCATATAATTGAATATGCCTTAAAAAAAATACAGGAATCTAAAATATCCGTCGTAGATACATTTTTAACGTTGGAACAAGTGAGAGCTGTTATAAACTGGTCTTCGTCTGCTTCTGTCAGTCAGAAATTAGAAGACGTCATAGCTAAAAACCCAGACTTGGATCTGTTTAGGGACTATGCTGAAAAAATTTCGGAAGGAACAGATGTGGACGGTATTTTAATGTACAACTTTACTCCGCTCACTTCAGTGGAAGTAGAAAGGTCTTTTTCCATCTATAAGTGGATATTAAACTCAAGAAGAAGTGCGTTGAAAATTGAAAATTTAGAAAAAAATATAGTTCTTTATTACAATAACCAATAACAAAAAAAAATTAGAATAAGTAAATAATACCTACTCGTTTTGTACACTGTCATTTTAGTTTAATTATAATTCATGATTTTTTTTTAATATTTCATCTTCAGGTATATCTATATTAACATCTACACTTGACATTAATGACGTAAAAATGGCTCACCCTGTCAGAGGTCTGATCATCAGACCAGCTCAATGATGCCATGTTATTGTATTGACATCGAAGTTACGTACGAATACAAAATTCCAGCTTAATCAGCCCCCGAGAAGGGGTTCAAATACAAACATTGCAAGTTAATAAAAAGCTTGTAAAAAGATGTCGGCCTATCGGGCTGTCGGATATGATAAAAAATTACAAGTTTCCAGAAAAAAGTAGTCAGTTTCAGTTGTAGTTGTGTAGGATGGAAAGAACCACAAAATATTTACCTCGTGCGACTTGTCCGGTATGCCGAGCCCCTGGTCCACGATCTTCTGGTTGAGGCAGCGCCACTCGGCCGCGTCCGGCTCGAGCGCGCCGCCCTGCACCGTGTGGTACACCCACAGCTCCACCGGCATGCTCTTCTCTTTAAAACTCCCTATCTTCGTTATGAACACTCTCTGGTAGGCCTCCAGCAACTCCATGAGATACTCCTTGGTGACAGACGGCCACTCCGTGCCGACGGCCGGCATCACACCGCACAAATGACACTTAATAGCCGCGTCGCCTAGCGAAGCGAACTCCTGGGTCAGCTCCCTCAAGTTGGCCACGGGGATCGTCTCGACCAGCGCGAAGTCGGAGTAAAACACTTTGGCGGTGTCCCCTTGCGTTTCCATTATGACCGCGCGACGCCAGGTCTTGGATTCGACGCAGAAAGCGCAGCAGCGGTCGCCTTCCTTCCAGTCGGTCTTGGTGTTGTCCAGCGTCGGCTGGGAGTAGTGCACTTGGATCTGTTCGAACATGAGGCTGAACGTCTTCTGCTGGTGCGCGAGGGCCACGTACAGGAGGGACGGGGACTGGTACTGTAGTATTTTGACCTCGAGACGGAGAGGCCCTTTATCCTTTGCCTCCAAGTTGTCCACGTTTACTTCCAGCTCCTCGTCTCTCTTCAGTATTCTAATCTTGTTACTCTTCTTCTTGGGGTCCGGTCTGTCCTCGACCGGAGACTTGTTCCCCTGCAATTGCACTTGGTCTCCGTCATTGTTGCTCGCGTTGAATCTGAAAAGACTGACAAAGTATGATTTAAAAAGAATTCAATTAGTGCAATTTCAACCAAAGCTAACATACAGCCTTGGACAAAGGTATCAGATATTTTTTGTCTTTGTCCTTATCTGCAACTGTTAAATTTGTATCTGACAGAAGCATGTCATAAGCTACCCCACAGTTATATCACGTTTATAAGTAAGGGGCTAATGATTTGCACATGTTCAAACTCTTTTTATTTTTGTATATTTTTAAATTGAACAATAATACTTTATTTATAAATTACGCATCAAGCCTGTATTAGGGTACTTGCGATATGAGTTATTTGTGTGCTAAGTAACTATCGCATTTAAAACTAACGCGAAAGAACAAGCAGCTACTTTTCCGGTTGATAAGAAATTCTGAACAAATTATTAATTAGTTTAGTTTATTTAAACTCTTTACTACCGAGAAATCGCAAGAGTGCGCTTGGCACGCATTGAGCACGTTTAAACAACAATGCAATAAGACAGTAGATGCATTATAATGACCGGCGTTCCGCATGTGTTCGTGATTGTAATAACCGTGGCGATCGAGGAGTGGTCGTTACCCAAAGGTGATGGCGAACTTGTAGTTGATCATCTCGCGGTTGAGGCAGGGCGTGTCGGGCGCGGCGGGGTCGTAGAGCGAGACGCCGAGCGAGCCGCGGTTGCGCGCGTCCTCCACCACGAGGCGCAGCGGCCGCTCCGCGAACCGCCGCAGCAGCGCCACGGACCCGGCGCTCCACTTCTTGTTGAGCGGCGTCACGCCCGCCAGGTGGCACTCCGTCGCCTGCCGGCCGCGCCGAGTGTTAACAACTACGCCGCACCAGGGACTACTCATTACACTTTTAAAAAATATGTATTATGCTCAGGCAAAATGTAATGAAATACATACAGCGCAACATAGAACCTCCCCCTTTTCCCCACTTCAATATAAAATACTTTTCCTACTCCTGTACTTTTATCTGTTATTATATAGTCACGAACACTAATATAAGAATATAGATAATATGT
Source organism: Acleris holmiana (assembly GCA_949316455.1). NCBI lineage: Eukaryota > Metazoa > Arthropoda > Insecta > Lepidoptera > Tortricidae > Acleris > Acleris holmiana. Next base: position 20,275,117 of record OX438771.1, read on the forward strand.
CCGCAGAACATTCCGTGGAAAAGTCTATCTAGTCTATTCCCCTTAACAGCACTTGTGCTTTTTTGAGCCAAAACGACATGCCTAGCTGCCAAAGCTTACACCTAGGTTAATTTGACCAATCAAAATACTTCACCAAATTAATCCACCAATCACAATACACATTGACTGTCAATCGTAACGTTAGGTTCTTTTTGGTATGTAAACTCTTCTACTAACTTATAAAAAAAAAACATGGTATATCAACCAACCAGAATGCAGCTATATTAAAATCGACCATTCAGGTAAAAGAATTAATTTCTCAAATCATTAGGTGTTTTTTAGTCCCTATTTTACAAGTTAAATCGATTGTGCAACTTTTTTTAAAATATAAAACCTGGCAAATGCACATAAATTTAAAAACAAAGTTAACCATAGACACATATTTTGTCGTGTTCGAATGTTTCCCACTCGTTTGTTTTTCTGTGCTTCGTTCGTTCGCATTCTAACCTAGGTATATTAATAAAATTTTGTTAATTTAATTTTGCATTTTATTTCAAACCTAGTCGTAGAAAAAGTATTGTATGCAACGGTGTATAACTAAGTCAAAAAATACTCGTGGCGTCTTGCTTTACGATGTTCGTCTGCGGCTCACATCGTAACCACACCACTCGTCTTTTTTGACCTCTCTAATACAACTGTTGCATAAACTACTATTTTGATGGGCTAAATGTTTCTGTTTAGGCCCATGAAAGCATTTTTCAATATTTATGGATCACAAAATACTCTCGCTAAAGTTGACGCAAGTCGATTTCCATTTGCTATTCCGCCCCAAATTCACGTCTTTGGGTCATCACTAGTCAGTAAGAACACTATGGCCGAACTGATTCTTGCTCCCGCGCCGCATTCTTATAAAACTTTCCTTTTGGTGTTATCGTGACCGCTCTTCTGTGTATTGTGCTAATATATGCTTTGGAGTTTCCCGAGGAGCTGAAGTTCGGTGAGTTGGCTTTGGTTTCTTTAAATTTTAATCTAGCTTTCAAGGTATATATCCGCCGCCACCGCCCGCGACAAAGATTTTAGGAAAAAGACAACGAACGTGTATTGAAACCTATTTATAGTCCACTTAAAATCGAAGCTCCATCAGTTTCCATAAGTCACTCAGGTATTTAAAGTTATCTTAAAATAACAATGAATAGGCATCTTACGCATATAATTAAAAAGATTCTACAACTTTCTCAAAATATTGTAGATGTCTTTTGTTTCTTCGCATTTTCTGAGACTATTTACCAAAGTAATGTATTTTTTTAATACCATCAGAAAGTAGGGATTTCAACAAATGAAAAGCCCACCAACTTTTTAAAAAAAGCAGATATTTTGACGTGATAATTTCACATATCAAATCCAAAAGGTGGGCCCGGTTGTAGATTAAATCGCTGCACAAATTGATTTTAAACTTAGTCATTTTTCGTCGGTGAGACTAAAAAATTGCCCGCCTGGTCTACTAGTTAATTGATGTTTTTGCCACAAAAACTTCTGTCTGGTTATAATGCATTCCAGGCCGAGTTCGGCGGCTGCAGGTCGGTATCCCGTGTAAAGGTAGGTGCGAGTGAGAGCAGCCTCGGGTTGAGGCACGCACGGCTCATTTAATTTGCTTAAATTTTACGAGCTAGCAGCGGGCGAGCGGCGCGCGGCGAGCCGTCGAGAGTCGGTCTTTTGACCGTGCTCAAAGGCGCCTCGGTGTACGTGCCTCGCGAAATTTGGACGTGTATCCGACCGTGCCGCGGTAAAAACGACAAGTTATAACTTGTTTGTGGGCGAGGCCCGTACAAATTTGATAATTTGCTGAGCCGTTCCAACACCGAGGCGATTTCTTCTTCTTTTTGTTAATAATTCGGTGAATTATGATAAATGCAGCCGCGGCTGTCATCGCGTCCGATGCCATTTTGAAATGTCGGCTCACGGCTCGCACGTTGTTTCACCCGCGCATGTGTATATTTATATATGTTATACGTATATGTCGTTTGGATGTTTGGGTTTCTTTATTTTTACTTATTATTTTTATTTTTTTTACATTCCGTTTGTTAGTTTAGTTTGCACCGCCTACCAATTTATTTTTGTTTCTTTGTAACTTCTCTTCTTTGTAAGGTTGTTTGCAAGAGATCGCTACTTAGCGTAAGACTACGTATTGACTCGCTTAGTAACATTTATTTGTATTTAACTTTTCATGGTGTATTTGTATGTGGTGTTGAATAAAGAATATTAGTATTGTGTATGTGCAACAATTAGGGTGGGGTCGCATGGCCGAGGCTCGCCGCCCAGACCGGGAGGCAGTGAGCGTACCAGCGCGCGGTGCGTGGTGAGGTGGGGGCGCGGGTGGCGCAGCGCGGCCCAGTGCGCGAGCGGCGCGGCGCCCGAGTCCGGCAGCAGCACGCGCGCGCGCCCGCGCCCCGGCAGCTCCAGCACCACGCCGCGCGCCCAGCCCGCCGCGCCCGCCACCTTCTCCAGGTTCACCACCACCACCATGCCTGCCGGACATCATCAGTACCTACATTTTTTGACGACACGCTAGCCTAGTTGGGAGTGACCCTGCCTTCGAAGCTAGGGGTCCTGGGTTCAAATCCCGGTAAGGGCAGATATTTGTGTGATGAGCGCGAGTATTTGCTCCTGAGTCTTGGATGTTTTCTATGTATTTAAGTATATATTTCTCTATATAAGTAAGTTTATCGTTGTCTAGTACCCATAGCACAAGCCTAGAGCTTAGTTTGGGACTAGGTCAATTTGTGTGACATGGTCCTGTGATATTATTATTATTATTATTATTACTATTATTCATCATCGCCCCGGACTTCAGTCCTGATGGCAGCTATCGTCACTAATATCCAGCGATTTGCATTCATCTGACATAACTTTTTTTAGCATAATTATCATTTGGCATTATTTTTTTATGAAACCGTTAACTTTTCAGGATTGTTTTAAAATAAACCCAACCTAACCTAAAAGGTTCTATGCCATGATATTTTTACAGTTTCAGAGAAAAAAAACTGTAAGCCAAATGATGATTATACCAAAAAAAAATATGCCAGATGAAGGAAACCCATATCAAACATGACCATCAGGATCGTCTGCCAGACAGCGCGTCGAGTATCACAGTACTTTATAAGACCGAATTTTTATAACACATTTATATCAGTTCAAATGCAAGTCTAAAACTCCCACGTATTCAAAATGCATAGTTTCTAAGAAAATATTTTTAAAATTTCATACTTTAATCCCTAAATAAAGTTTACAAAACACGAAATAAATGTATAAATGTATAGTCATCAATTCAAGATTCAACTCGCCAACTCATTAAACGCCCAGCCTAAACCCCTAGACCTAGAAAGCTGTTTTTTTTACAGGTGTTTTAAAACGTAGGCAAGAAATAAGAAAGGGTTATTCGAAATTAAATCGTTAACGGGGTGAAAAAGAGGTTAAAAGTTTGTATGGAAGTCTGACATTTTTAAAGCTAGCAGCAGCATACAATTTTGTTTTTTGAAGCTTTTACTTTTACTAAAACTCAACCAAAGTGCAAAGATAAAATAAATAAATAATCTACATGAACATTTATGAAGTAAGCAAATAATACATACCGACTTCGGGGAGATAAACGCTGTCATTAGTAACAGCTGCACTGTATTCTGCTTCTAGATCCTCGCTTAACTTTTCATAAACGCTCTGCAAATGGCGCTGGAAAATTAAGATAACCATTGAGCGAATATACAATAAAACCTAGTTATTTCATGATAGAAATGATCCACATACCTCTCGCACGAAGAACTTGTCCGGGCTACAGATATGCGTTATGTAAACCTCTTCAACAGACTTCTGTTTTAAAGAATTGTTCAACATGAATAGTTTCGGCTTCTCGCTGAGACCACAGATTTTTGGATACTGCAAATAAATAATACTCATACATTTTATTCATAATCAACTCGCTCGTTTCATTTATTATTTATTTATTAATGTAAATTATCTTAGTATCCTACATATATTTAGTATACCTTCGCTACATTTGACGACACGCTAGCCTAGTTGGGAGTGACCCTGCCTTCGAAGCTAGGGGTGTACGGTCTTTGTATTACCGACCGTACAGTCGCAAACGCAGCAGTTTGTATTTTATGTTATTATTGCAGTTTTACCTTACTTACTTCACTTCGAATATAGCTATTAAGCGACACACTTGTGTTTGTTAAAATAAACGTTCTACTTTACCGATCGGTGTATCAGTTATCAATATCAGTTAAATATCATACCAATCTACTATCACAATATCAGTGGACCTCAGTGCCACCAGCTGTGCAGCACCATCAAGAATATAACAGAATATCTCGAACATCGTTATCAGTATCAATATCAAATAATACAAATATTATCAAGCATATATCACAAAGGATATCTGGGTAAATCAACAGCCCAGACATCTTTATGGTCCTTCGAACCGGATGCATATCAGTGAGTTTTACGGATTTTTGAGCAAGTTTGTGACCTACGTAAGTAGAGTGTGACAGCAATCGGCTAACTGGGTTCCAATCCCGTTAAGGGCAGATATTTGTGTGACGAGCACGAGTATTTGTTCCTGAGTCTTGGATGTTTTCTATTTATTTAAGTATATATTTCTCTATATAATAAGTTTATCGTTGTCTAGTACCCACAGTACAAGCCTAGAGCTTAGTTTGGGACTAGGTCAATTTGTGTGACATTGTTCTGTGATTATTTATTTATTATTTTATTTATTTTATTTTATATAATGTTCTTTTAGCGATCCATCACATGTTATTTCTAATTGTGGTAGTTTCCGCTTGCGCATTTTTGTTTTGTTATGTGTATTTATTAATGAACCTCCAGGTCTTTTTTATACCTACATTGTTTAGTACAAAGTACGTCTACATCGCATTTAAATATTACTGAATATGTTTTAAATAAATTTAAAAAAAAACCGCAGGTAGAAGGCAAACTCGCACACGGGCCCGATTGCAAGTAGGAGCCAAGATCAATAGACATTTGTAATCTCAAGACTGCAATCCTGAGACTGCAAATACGTTGCCAACCTTGAATACTAAGAATGTCCCTATGCCAGTGGTTCCCAAAGTAGACAAAAACAAAAACTTCCTAATTGGGGACTCGCCGCTTGGTTTTCCTGAATACAAAAGGGGCGTAACTATAAATGTTAGCCTGGACGGTCGATCCGCCGTCGCTATTTTTGAGGGCCCAGTGTCGCGACCCATACTTTGGGAAATACGCTATTCACAAACGGTTGGCTTATCTAACGCGGCAAGTGCTAAAATTTCTTAGAACATTTACCATAGTAATATTTTTTTACACTATCAGAAAGAAGAGATTTCAACGAACAAAAAGACCACCGACTTTTTAAGCAGATATTTTCGATATTAAATCAAAATAAGGCAAAAAAAAACTGTGTTTGGGACAAACAAAAGTAAGTTTTCACCAAATTTCGTGAAAAATAATCATTTTTTGTACAAGATATAAATAAAAAACCAAAAAGTTGGTTATTTGAATTTTTCACTTACATTTATTTTGAGGTCATGTGAAAATAGTGTAAATACAAAAGTTGTAGATCACTTTATTACCTACAACTTTTCCATTTAACTTTTTTACATAGGACTTGTAGTTTTGCCGGAAATCGAGATAAACCGTTGTATACCCTTAAACCCCTAGCAACCATAGTGTTTTTGTGCTCCTGGTAGCGGATTCTGCTTCTGATGACATTGATAGAATACAAAATAAAAATAATACATAAAAAGAGTTGTAAAGAAAAACTAAGAGTATCGATATCGACATCATAAATATTTTTACCCATGCCTAAGATCATCTAGCTACCAAATTGCACCTCCGATAACACACTGTGACTCATCAAATTGGAGCCTACCTGTAACTTCTGGTTGGGCATTCGAGCGCGTTCGTGGAAGCAGAGCGCGTGGGCGAGGCTGACGCCGTCCTCTATGGTCGTGACGTCACACAAGAGCGTCATGGCGAAGTTCGCAGTCGACAGGATGTTGCGGATGTAAATTACCGCCTGTTTGCTGCAATTCAGACATTTATCGTCAAGGTCGCATCGGTATGCTATTTCTGTGGTACATCTTGTATCTTGAGAAACAGATCTATGGCTGTTATATCCTCGTAAAACGGTGTGCTAAAGAAAGTACATAATCCAGGCAATTGAATTTAAACTTTATTTCAATGAACATAAAGTTCATTTTTGTTTGTTTCAAAATTGAAAATGTCATTTAAGTGCAACGGTAATTGAACTTTATTTCCTTGCTGGTAGATTCAAATTCCTACTAACAAAAATCTACCGGATTGTAGTATGGTGGGCCTTAATAAATAAATAAAATAAAATAAAAATTATTTATTATCAGATTCTCAGATCCATAGGTTGTTAGGTACAAAAACACTTATAAAACTACGTTAGTACAATAATATTGAAATTTACATTTACAAAGCCTATCTCAGGGTCGTAAGACATGAAAGTCGGTGTATCGGCGGAGAATATCCGAATCCCACCTCCCTGCTATCATCTTCAGGATGCTATTTGTGCTCCCCCTCATCTGCCTCACCACAGAGGCCGTCTTCTTCCGTACTACGGCATAAAAGTCCTCTACGCTAGCTCCGGCAAAAGGTCCTTAAGAGGATATAGCTGTCCTTTACGCTCGCCGTAAAATGAACTACATAGCTATGTCATAATAACCCCTTGACCCCTTATTTTACAAATATGGCAGTGACAGGAAGCAATTCAGTAGCCCTTACGTAGCTAATGAAGCGCAGCGGTTTACAGTCGAGGATAATGTACTCGACTGTAATTGTCGACGTTGAAATGTATACATAACTGTATCCCGCGAATTCGTCCGCGTTGATTTCGTTTATACCTTGTATGTCCTTCCTCTGGTTCAAGCTATCTCTATACTAAACTTTATTGAAATCGATACAGCGATTTAGCTGTGAAAGCGCAACAAACAAACAGAGTTACTTTTGCATTTATCTTACGAGTATGATTTTTAGCTATCATTTATCGTCGGCAGGGTGTAATTGACATATAACTCCGACGTTTGATATTAAAAGTTACTCTTACCCACCTTCTCTTTTTTTCAGCATTTTATTTCAAAACCCACTGAGTTATATGCCTTTTTACATCTTCCAATATTTAAGTTAATTTGGTCTAAGACTCACTTGTTGATAATGTTCTGGATGAGGTAGGAGTCTTCGCTGGTCCAGGTGCCGTTCTTCGGCAGGCAGTTGGCGAGCGAGCAGTTGATGGCCAGAGGCGGCGGGGACTGCACCCGGCCCGGCTGCAGCAGCCGGAGTCTGGGGTTAGGAAACACAGAGTTAATGGAGCGATCCATTCGGCCAACTGTTGATTGTATAGATAGAATAGAAAACGAAGTGCGTTCCTACGCTCGCATCGATAAGTGACCGTGTTGCACCTTGCGCGATGACATCCCAGTTAAACCACGCTTAACGCACGCCAAAATTTGACAGAACATCAACTTTTTAGTCTAAATATTGTAACTTTCATTGATACCAAGTTCTCATGATGCTGTCATTGAAATCTCTCGGACTGTAGACGTCCCGACCTGTCATCACCTTGTTTTGGATATGTCCAGGGCATGCGACTATGTTTTGCATGAAATCGTTCTTGTTAAAAATTGTTGTTAACTATCATAGATGGCTAAAATAATACTAGAAAAACAGACTGGTCGTGATATATCATCGATGTGCGGACACACGTACCTAATGGTAATTAAAAGATCCGAAATCGGTGATGTAAAGAAAGGAGTACCACAGGGTAGCATAGTGGGTCCGTAATTCTTCTTCGTTTACATCAACGTCCTCACCCAACGACTGCTCTGTGACTGTCGCGGCGAATGTTATTTTATTTATTGAAATCAAACACGCCACATTCAACAATTAATGCAACTTTCAAGATCTCCTGGAAGAAACTATCAGTGCTAGTTTATTTAGATAAAAATGTAAGAGATATATAATATTTTGTACAGAAGGTTAAGGATAAGTGCAACAGAGCTGTGCAAGGCCAAAAAAACGACCATGGAACAGCTGCGCTATGCCAGGTAATGCAAACGCAACCTAACTTTACCCTTCCCTGGTCATTCCAAAAGACTCACAATCGTCACCAGATCGTCGGTCTACCTTGTCGGAGGCCTACCCACATATTGTTATGTATTTTGGTAGTGACTTTTGTATCATTATATTATTAATATTATTATTTAAAAAACGAATCATAGATATTTATACATACTTGTCAATGGAGACGGTCTCGGTGCTACCAAAATCGATGCAGAACACGGTGCAAACGGGCTTGTCGGGGTTACGCCGGTCGATGCTGATGATGCGGCAGCGCTGCCACATGTTGTCCGTGGAGTTATGCGTCAGGTACAGCTTGCCTGCGCGACCATCGACAACATCAATCAAAAACAATGTGACAGAAAGAACTACAACATTCACAAGTGGCAACCACCTCATTAAGAAGCGGATTATTTTTTTTGCATTGGATCATTTTGCTAATTTCACTCGTTACTTTAACAGCAAAAATTACACCCGATTCGTATTATGGATATGTGTACTTCATTTTGACTACTTTATTGAACAGGCAACTTTTCTGATAGTTGCTTATAGTCAATAGAAAAAAGAAAAAACGTTTATTTGGTTGCTGGAAAACACAAAACAATAATAATATTAATTTAGAACAAAAACTATTCTTGCACCATAGCAACTTCCAACTCACCTTCCGTCAGATGCGCCGCCGAAGGTTTGGGCGAGGAGACCGAGTTCCTGAACTCCCGCACCATCTCCTTGACCAAGCTCTGGTGGCAGGCCCGCTGCACGTAGAAGTTGTGAGGGTCCACGATGTGCGAGATGTAAATGATTTCTTGAGCACCTGACAAACAACAACTCGGAAAAATAGTAAAATACATAAAATATTTTAGACTTACAAACTAGATTGTAACCAATAAGTCGACGTTAATCGGTATTTTAATTGTAATTATTAAAGTTATTAACAATTAATAGTTCACATTTTATTTTTTATTTTTAAATCGGAAACAGTGAATGTTCCATGTTTGGTTACAAGTAAGCATACTTAAGACCTTATAATGTATTCATGAAATACTCAGCTGTTTACCTTCATGGAGCTGTTTGGGAACTCTGCTTTCAGCAAACGGCATGACAGGCTGAACAACGGGCCTTTGGTCGTCTGCGAAATAACACGTAAATCTATAATTATATTTAAAAAAAAACCCTAGTCACGGCATCACGCGTGAACGGCTGGACCGTTTTCTTTAATTCTTTTTTTATTGTGATTGTTGTCAGGAGAAGGATCTTATAAAATAAAAAATAAGTGAGTTGCACGAATAAATATAAGATAATTAATAATGCATTTGTTTTAAATGATATTTGCAGTGCGCATTCTGTTATTGGCGGTGATGTACAGTTGTTTTTTTTATTAGTTGTAACAATTTGAATTCAATATTTATAGTTAAGTTAAGACAGAACAACGTCTGTTGGGTCAGCTAGTAATAAATAAATGAGATTTTCTACTGGGACACCACTAGGAGATTATAAACCACAGGAGATACAGGAAAACTATCCAAGAGGGTTGAGGGTTGGTAAAGTCCGAAGAACTCCATTGTATAAGCATCTTGTTGACCCAAAGCCATACAAAATGTTAAATAATATTTTTCTTCTTTTAAGGTGGTACAAGTATAGGGGGGCGCGAAAAAAAATCTTCACTAACAAGTGGGGTATTTTTCTTTAGAACTAGTTTAGTAGATAACAACTATATTTTAAGTTATAAAAAAATATTGGATAACAAAGGAATGAGAAGCCACCAATGTCAGCTTTTTTCACAAAATGTTGATACAGGGAACTTTTTAACTTCCCATGGAATTTCTCGATAATGTTTATTATTACGTCTATTAAACTAACAAATACCAATATAAATATACCAACATAAAAATACCAATATATTTTGGTACAGAACGCTGTGCGAAGTCCAAAACGCACTTTGCCGGTTTTTATTAAGTGGTAAGAGATACTGACTGAAGTGATTAGGTGTGACGTGCTCGGAGGCGTCGCTGTCCGCGGAGTTGAGCGAGGACGTGGAGCCGGTCTTGCTGCGGAACTTGGGCGCCTGCTGGTAGAACGGGATGGGCTTGCGCGGCCCGCGCGCCTTCTCTGCTGCTGGAGGCTGGTGCTGGTGGACCGTGATTTGACGAACATCTAAAAAAACCATCTTACTACTATTATAAATGCTAGTTTGGATGGATGGATGAATGATTTTTTTATGATAAGGAGAAGGCACACGAGCACTTGCGCCACGTGAGGGTAAGTGGAATCTGAGACCCATAGACAATTGAATTCTCAAGACTATAATCCTAAGACTTCAAATGCTTTGCCAACCCTGAGGACTAAGATGGAATGCCTCTATGCTTTAACCGGTTGTCTTATCCCCACACCGGAACACAGCAATGCGAACACTGTTGCTTGGCAGGTGGTTAAAGAATAGGATGGTGGTAGCGGTCTGGACGGATCCTGCACAGGGTCCTACCAACACTAAATATACTGGGTGTCCCAGGAAGTAGTGTCAAGCGGAAGTCCAGAGGTAGTGCACCTCAAGGGGCATCTGAATCACCCCCATGTATGTTCCGCGATTTTTCGTAGTTTTGGAGATATTGATCATTTTAATCGGAATTATTGTAATTTTTCCTTATGTCCATGTTTCGAAAAACCCTTAAGTTCATGTATTATGTCATAATTTTTTCAGTGGATTCTTAAATCGACAAAATAATTATGAACAAAGGATGTTTTTAAAGCTACTTGCCAATATTTTTTTATGTCAACTTTTTGTGTAATCACACAAAGTTACTTTCTCCATACTAATTGAGCCCTAGTTCCCATTTCATCTAGTATGGAGAAACAAACTTCGTGAAATTACACACAAAAATTACTTGAAAAAGAAATTGGCAAGTAGCTTTAAATACATACATCCTAAGTTCATAATTATTCTACCAATGTAGGTACCCAATGAAAAAATATTGAAATAATACATGAAATTAAGGGTCTTTCGAAACATGGACATAAGGAAAAATTACAATAATTCCGATTAAAATGATCAATAACTCCGAAACTAAGAAAAATCGCTGAACATACATGGGGGTGATTCAGATGCCCCTTGAGGTGCACTACCTCTGGACTTCCGCTTGACACTACTTCCTGGGACACCCTGTATAAATATATGTTTGTGACTGAATCACGCCAGAACGGCTGAACGGATCTAGATTAAATTTGACACAGAGATAGATTTAAGTCTGGAATAGGACATAGGCCTCTATTTATCCCAAAAAAATGGATGAGTCCTGAAGGAATAGCAAAAGCGTCGGTAATAAATCCGAACAGGGAAAAATGACACTGGGTCAAATTAAAAATGGGAAAAAATGCGAAAAGAAATATCGCTTCAACCCCCTGTATGATTATAATATAAATATTGTTAGCATTTATTTAATACTTTTATATTATTATAATTAGTTGTTAATTTATTAATTTATTTTAAAATAATTAGTTATAATGCGGAAACGGAAACAATGTCAATGTTTGCTACTTTGTGATTGGCTATTAGTTTTTAAGCGATTATTGATTTTTCGAGAAATGTGGCGGGAAGATTCAAGACGAGAGACGGACATTACGTTGGTAATGTAGATATGCGATATACGCGAGAAGATAAAGTAATTGTTTAACCTAGCGAAATTGTAAGAACCTGGTAATAAAAGAATAATACAAGTACTTGGATTTAATTTCTGGACCTTATAATAATATGTAGAGTGTGATATACCTTTGGGCATTTCCGGGGGGTAGACGGGGCCCACGGGCGGCGGCGGCAGCTCGACGCCCTCGAGCTCGGCCGCGGGGCAGAGGCTGTAGCCCGACTTGGCGTTGCCCTCCAGGTGGATGTAGTCGCTGATGAGGTTGCACAGGTCCTCGTTCACCGCCACCCTGCGCGTCGTTTGGGTGATTAGACATTCATGCATGATCACATGGATCACTGTTATGTTTAAATTTTAAATTATCTACTGTGGAGTGAAGGGATTGAGAAGCTGAAAATTTCCATACAAGATGCAATAAAGTTTCTCTCTCCTTAAACGTAGTTCGATTTTTATGATTTTTTAATATGATGTTGATATTATGAAAAACTAGGTTTATCTTTTTTTTAAGTACATAATATTTTCTTAGATATGAAAATGCGCACACCTAGTTTTTGCCAATCTTTTTTATTATTAATTGGACTAGTGTGTGTATTAAAGATTGTGTAGTCAAATTATTGAATTAATTAATTAATGATAACATTTAATAAGAAATAACTAGGAATAAGGGCTTGTAGTAATATTAGGCGATGGGCTTGCAACCTGTCACTAATACACTTGTAAAAATCTAGCCTACTTGTGCAAAATGTGCTTACAGAATTATAAACAAATCTTTTTAGAGTTGTTGGTATTTCTGTAGCTCTGCCTACCCCGCTCTGGGAATGAAGGCGTGATATTATGTATGTATGTATGTGATAACATTTATTTGCTTGAATATTTCGGTTACATAGATTAGATGGTAATAGTCATACATAGAATTTATTTATTTATTTATTTATTTAGAATTTGATTATTTGCAAACTTTACTTAAAATTTGGTGTGGAAAAATTAACAAAATAATAATAATGCATTTCACAATATTTAAATGAGCAGGCTTCGGTAATTCAATTTCGCTGAACAATTTCATTGTATTGTAAGGAGCATTCAATCTTCTTCTAATTCTGAGTGATAACAATGGCAAAATTAATTTAAAAAAATGGAAATATTTCGATCACGACTAGTGAATAATAGAATACTTCTCCGCCTACAAGATAGTCACCCTGTATTAAAAATGTGATTTATTACCTTGAAAAAGGACCCCGAAAAAGTTGTTAGGAAAATGTGGTTTCAGTCAATTTTCATGAAATTTAGATATGTTATAGACTAAAGTGTCCTGATCAAAAGTCCCCTCGGGTGCTACCACGGTTTCCGATGCCGTTCCCGAGATACGATCGAATTTATACCTACAGGCAGATCTATGTATTTTCCCGGCGTTGTGTTGTTTTAAACCTTACCTCTGTTGTGTCCTTATCTCGGGAACGGCATCGTAAACCGTGGTAGCACCCAAAGGGACTTTTGATCAGGACACTTAGGTCTATAACATATCTAAATTTCATGAAAATTGACTGAAACGTCATTTTCCTAACAACTTTTTCGGGGTCCTTTAAACAATTCTTCACTACATAGTATAAAACAAAGTCGCTTTCCTCCGTCTGTGTCCCTATGTATGCTGAGATCTTTAAAACTACGCAACGAATTTGATTGCGGTTTTTTTAAATAGATAGTGATTCAAGAGGAAGGTTTATCTGTAAAATACTTTAACCCGGAGCAAAGCGAGAGCTGGTCGCTTTAATTCAATGTTCAACATCTTGTAAAAGAGAACTTATTGTTGTACTTACTTCAAATTCTCATTCTTGATGTCAGTTTTATTCAAATACCAGGGACAGTCGGCAATCCGTTTGGCGTCTTCCAGTAAAACTGACAAATTCATCTGAAATGTAAATGAAGAATTAACATTGATCATTATTTTATATTTAACTTGCTGACCGGAATAGGTATATACTAAAATCACGATAAAAAAATGGGCGTGGGGGTAGGAGAGTGAAAAATATTTTACGTCCTAACCTCAGACCTACTGAATATACACACCAAATTTCATAAAATCGGTGAAGCCGTTTCGGAGGAGCTTTGTTACAAACACTGTGACACGAGAATTTTACATATTAGATGTATTTGTTTCATAATTTTGCGATTTTATCGTTATTTCTTCCCCCTGGATGTGGTATGCCTTTTTGTTTGTACGTAGAGCAAAATAAGCACAGGGGATCAAATGGAAAAGGTCGGGGGATCAGGTGGTAAAAAGGTTTACCCTGAGCCAATAGCTGGGTAGGAACTCGTAAATGCTTACAAACTATATAGAGACCTTAATAAAGTGTATATTGTTCATGTCACTAAGTAACTCAAAGGTTGAATTAAGCTCTCACCAGTTTCATTTTCTTAGGATCCAAGGAAAGAGTCATAGTGTTCAATATCTCCTTAGCTTTCTTGATCGACTCTGTGACTTCATCTCTTGCCTTGAACAGAGATTCCTTTTCCGACCATTTCAGTTTAGTTATAATATCTACGACTTCCGTCTTGTGTTTTTGCACCATAGAGTTCAGTTTGGAGAAGTGCTGTTCCACGCTAGCTATCATTTTCGTCAGCTCTGAAGCAGAACCGGTTTCGTTCACCGTGTTGTACAGGAGATGGCCAACATCCTGGAATTATAACACGTTAGTATTTAGCAACTATCAATATAAAAGCATATTCACAGCGTTAAACCGTATAGCTGACAGAAAAAAAAACCCTAAGAAATACGAATAATATGCCGCAAAAGCACTGAGAGCGGTTCTCATAAGCATTCTCATATTAAAAACGCCTCCGCCACGCTTTTAAAAACGCGCTGCCAACGCTTTTAACGTAATTGCGGCTAAAAGATATAGTATTTTATCAAGTGACAAATTTATTATATGAAAGATGCCATACTAGAAATATAGACCTTTAAAAAAAATCGCGTTGCGTATACCAGCCAATATTCTAGCGTAATAGCGTCAGTAGGTCTCTACAATCACCGTTAATTCCAAATTCACAGACAATTGTTTTAAAACTATGCAGCTGGATCCTTGTACTGTGCCCGGCAAGCATTGCAAATACCACATAAAATAAAAAATCTATACTGTTTTTTTGACCCAGAATTGAGGCGTCCTTAGAACACCCTACCAAAGTTTCGTCACAATCTGATAAATTTTTAGGAACGCATAGAGGACAATCACACAAACGTATATTTTTATTACAATAAGTTAAATGATTATGATGATTATGATGATATGATTAGATGGTAGTGTGAGAAGGATGTTGATAGGAGAGTGAATGCGGGCAACCAGATTAATGGGGCACTGCACTCCTTTATAAGCAGAAGGGGGCGTTTCACAAAAAGCCCGACTAGCTGTTCACAATGGAGTGTTGGCCACTCTGATGTAGGGAAGTGGATGTAGGGTGTGGCAGGACAACCACTAAAGTCGTATAAATGCCGTTGAAATGCATTCTTTGCGTAGTATGTTTGGTGTGACACTGATTGATGTAAGGAATTAAAAGATCAGAGAGAAATGTGTGAAATAAAAGAAGATGTAGGGACACTAGGGACTAAGATCGAAAAGGGCATTCTTCGATGGTTTGGTAACTTGGAAAGAATGGATGACAGAAGACTGACGAAAGAGATAAACAGTGGAAAAGTAAGTGAAAGGGGAAGGGGAAGAGGCCGCCCTTGGCGTACTTTTTCAATCAAATTGGAGAAATACTGGAAAAGGGCCGAATCTTAAGATTCGGCCCTTTGTATGAATGTGAAAGAAGCGAAAGTTTTGTACGGATCGTTGCAGGTGGAAAGAAGTTGTCTCTGCCGACTCCTCTGAGAAACAGGCGTGATTTAATGTATGTATGTGTAGATTTTGTATAGCCAAGGATACTTGTTAAGTATCCTTGGCTTAAAAAAGAGACAGGAAGCGAGCAGTAGACCTTAGGAAAATTACGAAATGGGAAGATGTGGAGAAAAGGATCAGGACACTAAAATGGAGATGGACAGGCCACATGCTCAGAGAGAGGAGACCAAAGTGGACTGGAACTATAACGGAATGGACACCACGCTACAACACAAAGAGGAGAAAAGGTAGACAGCACAAGAGATGGTCGGACGACCTGAGAAAAATAGCCGGCCCTGTATGGCCCAAAATAGCACGGGACAGACAGGAATGGAAAAAGCTGGAGGAGGCCTTTGTGTCAAAAGGACAAGCTAGTGAGAGGACTGCTGTGCAAAATTAGATTTAGTTTTTATTACAGTTAAACATTTATTATAGAATGCATGTAGATACTCTTTTTAGTAAATAAAGGCTTTGAAATTTGAAATTTGAAATTTGAATGTGTAGATTGAATGTAACGTGACAGACTGGGACAAGGGTGACGGAGCAGTTTTAGTACCAAGCCACTGCCGCTCTTTGTGTGTTTGCCACTTAAAGTCGCTGCTACAACTATACTCACCACAGCAGTCTTGGTTAGTCTTCTAAAGGTCTCATCCACTTTTGGAAACACTACATTCAGCTCCTCCAGGAAGCCCTCATTCTAAAATGACAAAAAAGACGTTTAGAGTTATAATTAAAGTAATAGTAATTAGTTTTTTCGACTGCAACCGTATTGTCACTCCGCTATACGACATCCTTCCTCTTGAAATCCCCCGTCCTGTTAACATTCAGTACCTTCTAACATTAGTCTACTCACCTTTTGTGTTTGTCCTTAGTCAATTTATTAAAACTAACAATTTGTTATTGTAGTAATTAGGTTAACAATAAATGTTTGTTTTGTCTTTTGTTGTAGATTCTCTTCTGAGTGAACCGGCCATTGGAAGTTACCAGCCAAATTTTGATTAAACACGTGCCTTCCTTAACCTTGACGTTGGCTGAATCATCGATAGTCTCGATGGAGTCATAAAACCAAAAAATTGAATTGAATAGTAATTAGTAAAGTTTCTGGTAAGGTCCAAAAAGTTGGGCGTGCGTAACTCACGCAATTAAATTTTCTATGAAACTTCTACGTTGTGAGACGAAAATTAGCCCTAAGTGCTTTAAATTGAAAATAAGTTCTATATTTTAAAATTGGCGTGTGACATATCAAAAGCCAACACATTTCTCATCGCTAAAATGAGTTAGTGATTAAAGTAATGTCGATCTTATTTTATTTATTGCAATTCAAAGTATGGTAACAAGTTCTAGTACAGTGATGAGCACTCGGACATCTACCTCAGTTCCATAGTGATGTACAAATCAATTTAGTTTACTGTTAATGCTTACCACTTCCTGCATGGACGCCACATTATGGTTCTTGCAGGACTTCTCGCCCCCCACCATCAGGCAGTCCATGCAGATGGACTTTCTACAATCCTTGCAGAAGTAGTCCAGGGTCTTGTCCGTGTGTACTTTGCACTTGTTGCATTTGATCAAAGGTTCTGCAAACAAAAGTTTTATAATAAAATTTACCTATTCTATGTACATAAGAGGATTAAATTATTAAAAAAGTGGAATATTTATTTCCAAGCCCTGTGAAAGGAAAGGATACTTTTCATCCCCATAAAGTTGATAGTTCCTGAGGGAATAACAATAAAAGAGTTCTACGAAAACAAGGTTGCAGGTAAAACGTAATTGCCAATATGGAAAAAATAAAAATCTTACCTATATTTTTCAGTACATGGTTCTTAAACACAATAAAATTCTTGTGTGATCTGTTGAAGCAGTTATCACATAGAATTGTCTCGCACTGTTGGCACATTTTATTTGTGACCTGATGGCATTCAATGCATTTACCTGAAGACAAATAATTGGTTTTAAAATAGTCCTTCTTTCCCAATTTTTCTTTCTATTATTTAACCATAACTTAAATAATAGAAAAAAAATTAGGAAAGATGATGAGCAGAGGCACAATTTGGACATCTTAAGGTGGCATAAAAGGAGCAGGCCATTGCCCTGCAGTGGGTGGGACAGCCTAATAAAAAATAAGTGTCCCATGCCTCATGGCATGCTGACCTAAAAGACACCATCAAAATCAATGTTACCAAGTAGTTTGTTGATTCTAAATAAGAAGATATAAAGATTATTGATAAAAGTACTTACCAGTTGTGTAATCAGTGTTTTGTATGATAGACTTCAGGTCTATAAAATAATTTTGATTACCATCTTTCTTGATATCAGATTCCTGGGAAAAAATAATGTTTATAAGTCTCTCATTACTAGACCATATCATAAAATAACTTAAATCTTACATTGATGAGATCCATTGTCAGTTCCCCAAGCATGAACATGTTAACAGGAAAGTGTTGGTAAAATTCCTTTTTGTTTTGGATTAATTTAATGACATCGTTTGACTTTACTTCGGAGCTTTGGTGGCAGACTTTGCATTCAATAGGCTCAGCAAATTTGACAATGTTTTTGACGCAGGCCTCACAAATTGAATGGCCACAGGACAGGAACACCGGCAGGTTCCCTTTCAACTGAGGTGGAAGACCTGCAATTTAAGTGAACATACAATGTAAGTGTTTAATAACAGCAGAAGAGACACCGTGTTCAAAATTCAAAATATTTATTGAGTAAATTGGCCACATGAGCCTTCTTTTACACAAGAGTAATATGAGGTGCATGTACTTACATACAGAAAAACATTTGCAAAATAAAACTAAGAAAGAAAATGTTGGTACTGAAATGATTTTAATTATATTACTATATTTAAATAATCTCTTTCAGCTCAGAAGCTAAGATATTCATCATACTAATTATAAAAATTAAAGTTTGTGTAGGTTGGTTGACAGATTTAAATTAATGTAATGGTAATAGTTTATACCCTAAATTTGCTAACTTTCATCCCAAAACAAGCACAGTTCCAGTGGGATGATGGAATTACTAATGGTCCACAATTAATTGTAGTCAATCAAGTGAAATGATGTAGGTATATAGGTACAGTCAAGTTCAAAAGTATGTATACACTTTAGTACCTTGTCACTAATTATATAATATAAATGTCGATAATTTCATATGGCAGTTTAAACATGACGTTAAATAGACAAGGTACTAAAGTGTATACATACTTTTGAACTTGACTGTACCATTCCATTTGTGGAGGCAATGCCAACACTATGGTTTGGTGGTGGTTGGATGGTTGGTTGAATGGTTTTCTATGAAGCACGGCGGCAGCGACACTAACGCCGTGCTCAGAACGTTCTCATCATTAAAAAACCACACGATGGCCCATAACCGGCCGACCGCAAGCGGCATTGCTGCCACAAATGGAATGGCAATTTGAAGTTTTAGCCGATTTGCTGTCATTTAAAAAATTTCGACTGAAAATGTGATAGATATTCCCTATCGAGTTTAACAGAACTAACCGGACCGAACCGGCTAACCGTGCATGGCCATTTTAATTCTAAGCAAACTTGTCGCTTGTCGCGGCCTGCGCGGGCTTGAATCTAGTTACCTATTTATATTACAGCATCTAAACAACTAACGAATAAGTTTACTGATAGCAATCTCTGCTTTAAAACGTAGTTACTTACATGTCAAGTAGTACAGCTGACTGCAGTTAGGACAATGTTTTTTAATTTTCTCGTCCATGTTGCAAAAACACTTGACTACTAATAACTTTAAGCAATAACCATTTAATACCGTAGAACAATATGGTATCAGTTAATCCTTACGGGTACTATAAGTTGGGCTAGTTAATTTGATATTTATATTACGCTATACGCCCTTCAAATATTTGTAACTTATTTTTCGCCGCACACGCTGAAGTCGAACCCGAGAAAGAAAACATGCACAGACAATACCAAATCAACAAGACAGAGAATCAATTAGGCAACAAAAAAATACACGTAAGTCGTTGATTCTGTGCAAAACAGTTCAAGATTACATTTGGCCAACATAAAACCAGAATAGCGAAATAGTAAAAAAAAAAAATACTATTCTGTCAGTGTCAAACATTAGTTGTCTGTGTTCTTTTGACGCGAGGCATGGTGTTACGGTACATACAGCACCAGCAGTAAGATGTACCTAATGTATTGTTTACTTTTTTGTATTTAGTGCACTGTCGGTCCCGAAATAATGTCCTTGTTGAAAAAAACTAGAAACGATGCGGTCAAAGCTGCTGTTTCTTCTTATTTGGAACGTCGAAACTATCCAGTAAGTTTTCAGTTCTACTTTAGATACATTAATATTATTAAACATTATAAATTAATGTTGTTTCCTGGTGTTATTAAAATCGTACATATCTAATGTTATTTTTAGGATACGGATATTTTTCACAACAACAATTCTATAAGCCAAAGTGCTGAGCAAATGGCTGTCGCCACGATTGTTCAGTCTGAAGCAAGTCGCGCCAACTCAATATTGTTTTCTTGCATCAACAACGACCCAGGACAATACGACGTGCAATACACGAGGTACTATCCTACAACCATCTCAATACTCAAATCATTTATGGCACACCATAATCTATATATAAATTTACAGGGGTTGGTTAAGTTAACTTGAAAGTTATGAGATTGTTATTTTATTATCCCTTTCCATATTGCACAGCACCTTATAAAATAGTAGGGGTGCTTGTTTGCTTATCATTGTTCACTACAATAGATACAATGTGACATAAAAATACAATAGATACAATATAAATAAATAAACAAAATAATTCATCAGTGATACTGAAATACTGCTTAACTAATAAGTTTAATAAGTTGCAAAATAATCTGTACCTCGTTTGTATTACTAACAAAATAACACGAGTAGCTATTTAATATTTTAATATTATTTTTATGGGTGATATTACCTATTACGAACTGTTTACAAACATAGGTATACACATTTTGGTTAAAGTATATCTTTTGTAAAATAACTAAAATTGAATCTTACTGTAGATTGATGAACTTCATAAAAGAAATAAAGCTTGAAAATGTTAAGAACGAACTTCTTGGTCTACTGACACCTCTACTCTGCCACATGTATCTGGAAATGCTGAGAGGTGGTCATGGTGGAGCGGCCCAAATGTTCCTGAAGAGGCACTCCACGGCCCTCCCACAGAAAGACATGTCTTTCCAACAAACAAATGATGGAAACCTGCCCTCGGCACTGTACAGACCCAACAGTCTGGAGCAGCTGTTTAACTCCTTACAAAATGGCACCATAGACAACGAAACTCCTGAAAAAGACTACATGAATCAGCTGCTTGAGGATATTGGGTCTATATATACACTGCAGGACATAGAGACAAGGCCATCTATTGCAGCATTTAGGTAACTTATGTGGTTATATTTATATCAATCAATCAATGATTTCATTTGCTTAATGGGGATAAATGTGAAAAATATAATTTGAAAACAAATTCCATAACAATTATTAAAAACATGCATCAATCACTGCTTTTTTGACTCTATGTTTAGGCACAATTATTTACAAAAAAAATATCCTTAAGGGGTAACTGATTAAATATTAATCCCAGACTTTTATAAGATCATAAACTGAAGAGAATAAATTTTGGTATTTTTTTCCCTTACATAATCAAAATGGCTATAAAGCCACATACAAAAGATATTTTTTGAGGAAATTAAATCATCTAATTTTATAAACATGATGACTACTTAACCTTTTGACCGCCAAAGACGGCAAATCACGTCATCGGATTATCGTGCCGTGTCGTGATCATTTTGTATTGGCACGGTTGCGGCATATGACGTCGTTGGCGTAAGCTACTTTTTATCCCGCAAATTTTGTTTTACGTGGACAGACTCGCGCGCAAAAGCTAATTACAAAATAGGTGTTATCTTACAGGTTTAAATTAAGAAGTGACATGTTTTCAGATCTTGTAAATACGACATACACATATCGCCAATCGCCCTGAACATGTTGAAGGCATACTTGGCCAAGCACAGCCACGTGCTAATGATACAGGTCCTGCAGACGTGGTTCCACCTCGATGTCAACAGCGACTCCAATAAGAATGATTCTGTGAGCATCATGTTTAAAGATCCAATATCAATCAATCAATCAATTGGCCGTTACACATTTAAATCTTAAACTTAAAGAGGGCGCCGATCGTCCAGTGGCCTTTATTACTATTATTGTGTTTTCTATAAACCAAAGTATTATCTTGAAATCAAAGGATGGTTTTGTATTGTACAAATGAATACACGATTTATAGGGTATATGACATACCTTAATAACAAATAACCTATGAGTGAGTAAATAACAGAAAAAAAGCTCCTACATTTTTTATATACTGTGTTTTCATTTGTACAACAATAAACCACACTTTGATTTCAAGACAATGCTTTAGTTTATTAGAAAACAATAATAGTAACAAGGGCGCCACTGGACGCTCCCCTCCTCTCCGGACAATAGTTACATATAGAATGACATTACATGGTTATAAGTGTTATAACTATTGTGACTACATGTTCTTTCTGTGTACCCTTCATTTGCAAAGGTTCTTGATAGGTACATCTATAGAATTTATAATTTACATTTCAAAAAATGCTGGTCAATAAATGGAGATGTATTTTCAGGAAGATGAGGAAGATACTGTGGAGGGAATTAGCATTAGAAGGAATTCAGAAGAAAGAGTTAGGGATACAAATGGTAAGTGGTTATTTTGTTTTATACTAGGTATTTTAAAACGTTTGTGTCCTTGCTGATATTATTAAAAAAACTGGGATTTATTTGTTTGTTCTGTCTACCCACATTGTTCAAACCTTCAAGCTATTATTGTGAAATTTGGTACGCGCGGACGCCGAGGACGAAGAATTTCGTACATTGACCTTTACTGTAGGGTGCCGTACTACTGTAGGTAATCGGTTTACGATTCATGATACCGCTTCAATGTCGCTGTGCAAGCGCGACGGTAATATCACTGTACGTGAGTAACAGAGACAAGTAATGGTAAGTCAGTGTACGAAATTCTTTGTGTTCGACGATAGATTATTGGTTGAAGACGCAAAGAACTCGGGTGCTTTTTACTCTGAAGGATTTGATAGTTCACGAACGTATTGCGAAAAACAACTATTGTACAGACGGAGTCGTCATCAAAAGCTGGCACTAAAATATACACAGATAACATCAAAGACTTGGAAACTGATATTATTTTGCTGTATGATTTTGGAGTTGAAGAAATTTTTAGTGTTCCGTCGTACCTCAAAATGAGAAACGTAACCGTTATATGTTTTTTTCTACAGGCTGTAGTAAAAAATCCAGTACGACTATTTGTTCTAGATCTATTTTCAAAATGTAACGGCCACGCCGAATATCAGAGTGTAGACAAGGAGTTGCGGGACCTGCAAGATGCAATAAAGGGCGTACGCGACTCCATGGCACCTCTGAAACTGTACAAAATCGCTGCTCCTGATACTCAGTATGTACTCAAGTTATATTACAGATTACCCTTTGTTTCCCCATACAAAAAAGGGGTGTTGAAAGTTTAACGTGTGTATGTAGAATAGAACATAATAGGAATAATTTATTCAACGCTTACAGAAATACATTAAAAAAATATGACTACTACAATAATTTATCTTGAAAAAAAACTCGAAAGCGTTAAATATACGAGTATACAGAGTGGAAACAATAAATCTCATTTTACTTTCAGGGATCTTTTTTTTTCAAGATAAATTATTGTAGTAGTCATATTTTTTTAATGTATTTCTGTACTGTGATTAGATATCAATTAACGATACTGCTTGACGTCTATCGACGTCTCCACGCGCGAAAGGGGTACAAAAATAAATATCACGGAACAATGTCACACAAATCGACCTAGTCCGAAACTAAGCTCTAGGCTTGTACTATGGGTACTGTTTGTGTTGTTTCTGCTTTTGTGTGATGACCAAAAAAATTGACCATAGTTAAGCGTAATTAACCATACAAACAACGAAGGCGAAAAATGTTCTGTTGTGCGACAAAAATTATCTTTAAAATTTTAATGCTATTTTTTTTATTAATTGCGTTGGTAAGCATGCCTAACTTTTTGGACTTTTCAGTTTGATCTGTGCCAAAACGGACCCCGGCTGCAACGTCCTGTGCGGCGGGTTCGCCGACTCGGTGATCCGCGTGTGGGAGCTCGGGCAGAACAACGTGCAGCGCAAGATCAACCACAACGTGTCGGAGTTCGAGCTGGCGTGCCACGTGCCGCCCGGCCCCGAGGCCGAGGTCGATGACACACTGTAAGTAATCACTGCCCAAAAAAAATGAGGTTAATGTTTCAGGATTTATGTACATTTGTGAATTTCTTTATTCCATTTCTTAAGGCTTGAACTAAACCTAGGCGTATGGAGTATCATGAAATGGTAAAATTACCGTGAGTAACATAGGCTAGGTTTTGTCTTTAAAAAACCATGTGGCAATTGTAAAAAAATGACAAATCTGCATGTTTTTTCAATCATCTCTAGAAATTGAAGAGTAGGCTCCAAAAATGTATAACACTGGGGTCCTAGTTTGAATCGTTTATTATGAGTAACACTCGTTTAAACTATTTTATGGCAAAAAGAAGGTTGACGAGGACAGCCCACCTGGTGGTAAGTAGGATCCGAGAGATCATATCACTACAATTCTAAGGCTACATATGCGTTGCCAGACCTCAGGACTAAGATAGAATGCACATTTCACCAGTTACTGCGATCCAGTTCAGGGATCCAGTTAGTACGATTTGAATCCTTGACTTCGTTCGGGTAAAATTAGTGATTCGCTGTAGCTAATGATGACAAATGGAGGTGGTATAACACGGGAACAGCATCTTTATATTCCGGATAAAAGGTAGGCTATGTGTTATTTCAGGATGTTGCTATCTCCATCCCAAATTTCATACCCATCGGCGTTTCAGCATGGCAGAGTAACAGATATAATGACTCACAAATCTCCCCATTTCAATATTAGTGTGATGGAAGATGTTTGTTGGTTTGTCCTCCTTTCACACAGCAACGGATAGACGTGGTTCTTCGCACAAAGGGCCTCTATGGCCCAAAATTTAAAATAGGAATATTCCTGAAAAATAACATCTGTCTGTGGTGGACAGACGCTAACAGAACCTCATGGCACATTAACATCAATATTTTAATAAATAAGCAACCACCATTGTATAATGTATTTACATATAAACTTTAATTTGGGAACAACTCCTCATCTTTAATTGAAGACGAAACAGACCGACGTATTTGAAGGGATTATTCTCGCAAACAACTCTCCTCTCATTATAAGGACTGGTTTTAGGGTTAAGTTAAAAAAATTACTAATGTCCTTATTTTAGTCAAGCTTAAATCTAGTAGGTTTTCTGCCAATATCATATCATCAGTTCATCACTGGTGACAATACAAATATTTTGCTTTTTAAGTCAACAGATCAGACATGATGAAGTTTGAACACTTCACGGGACCCTCTCTGTCTTTAACATACTGTACCTACTTTAAACTCATAGATTGACGATTCTTATTTTCAAAGAATGGTATGATGTGATGATAATGATGATACAATTCTTGACGTTTGATTAAACTTGATTTTGACAGAAAATAAAATTAAGTAAATCTTTATTTGAGTATAAAAAAATAAACTAATTGAAATCAGTTCCCCTAATTCTAATTTAAATTTTAATTAATGGCTTTCACCCCCGATAACGCATTCACTGCCAGTATTGTTTTTCTAACTTTCGCCAGATGCCGCATCTTTTGTTTTATATTATTGCCTACTGTAAAAACGCACATATGCGTTTGAGGCACTTTGCGACAATTAAGAGAACGCTCATATGCGTTGCCGGCAGTGAATGCGTTAAGGTGTATTTCGCCAATGTTTAATTATTTATTACACTCCCACGGAGTCATTGGAGAAATAAGTCCATGGATATCACACGCGAGGACAATTGTTCGGTAACAGAGTATTTCCTCTTGTGGCCTGAACAGAAGCAGATGGGGTCAGCTCCGCGCGCTTCTGTCAAGTCCATCAGTTCTATTCTGGGCCATAGGGGATGACGTCTGTAACCGGCTTGAAACTCTCTTGTCTATGTGTATGGTAATTGTGTCCCAGGCAGGTGGGCACGGGCGTGGCGCTGCGCGGGCATGCGGGCCCGGTGCAGGCACTGGGCGTGCTGCGCCGCGAGGAGCTCGTGCTGTCGGGCTCGCACGACGGCACCATGCGCGCCTGGCGCCTCCGGGACTACTCCTGCGCATCCATCTACAGGTTTACCTCAGTCTTAGGAATCTGCATCCGAACGGTGTCAAACGGGACCCTATTACCTGGCCTACGCTGTGTGTCCGTCCGTCCCAGCTTTAGAGAGCTGTAGCTTTAGAACCGTAAGAGATAGTGGGTTTTTTTTTCAGAATGTATTATTTATTACGGCAAAAAAAAAAAAATGAAAAATAAAGCGATCCCCAGACAAGTTTTTGTTTTTTAACGCATGTTATTTTTGTTGTATTGTAAAACGTACAAGCTTCAAATTTGGTATGTTTATATTAAAGACTAAAGAAACACAACAAAAACTAAAAAATGGTCAAATGAATTCGAAATCGAATTTAAAATGAAATCTAATAATACCTACTGTGCGGCACTTTACCTGTTTTTATAGCTATTAAAAGCAAACAAGCATACGGGCCATCTGATGGGAGGCGGACACTGTTGCCCATAGACGTCAGCAGTGCAAGCGGAACAGCCAATTCTCTGTTGCTGTTCAGTAATTGTTTTCGGTTATATCATGTGTCAATTCTGTTTAACAATGCAAACGAACCGATTCCGTGCTAATGTCATACTGGTCCATTACTACTATGGACTAGGAGATAAGATCTTAATAGAAATGCACTCCAAAGTCAACTGGTAGAGAATGCCTTACGGCATTAAGTTCGCCTTTTGTGTACTAAGTGTATTCTTTTGTGCAATAGAGATTAAATAAATAAATAAATAAAGTCAAGTTCCTTTGCCTTCGGCTGGACCTTCTTATTCATGTAGTGTTTTACCCTGGGTTCCTATATTCAAAACGTCTCTTTAAAATGTGACATCTCGTTAAAATTTTACATTTGCTACATATGAAATGTGTCAAATTGTTGAATACCTACCACTCGCAGTGACATTACGTGGATATGTCAAAGTAATAATAATAATATATGTCAGCGGGCACTTTCGTGCATTAAAACCACTGCTTGCCTTCCAACTCTATATAATTAATTTCGTACTGCAGAGGTCACAACTACCCGATCTGGTGCATGGACGTGTCGAAGAACGGGCTGTTCATCGTGACCGGCTCGCACGACCGCACCGCCAAGCTGTGGTCCCTGGACCGCACCTTCCCGGTCCGGGTGTTCGTGGGACACATGTCCGATGTCACGGTAACTAGTGTTTTCTCGGACATGCTCGTAAATCGACGTTACCGTTGTAAAAACAGCCTGCCGAATTTGCCGCTATACTACCTATACTGAAATACAATAATCAGACTGCGCTCTAGTCGGTCGAGGTCAATAAGTGGTACTTTTCGTAGCTGTATATCGTGCGGAAAGTTGGATATTTCGCACTAGTGCGTTATACTTTTCCAATTTTTTTAAATGTAATTTTGTTTCAACTTCCAAGCCGTGCATCCAACCAAAGAGTTTGCATGTTCAACCACTTTTTGATTACGTCATTTAACATTGAAACTATACAAACATAGGTAATTTAATTTAAAATATTAAAATTACTTAAATACATACATACATACATACACACATAAAATGTGTCTTGGTAATATTTAAAAAAACAGCTCTCATCAAGATGGCTGAATCTGAATTAGTATTACCAATGATCGGATAGTTGGGTATTAAGGTGGATTCACATTACACCATGCCGAAACCGGGCCCAGCTCAGCACGCTGTAAAGTGAATCCACCTTTATGCATTGCCGCTGGTTAATAGATGATTATACTTTTTGATTTTTAAATATAGCTAGTTAAATTACTATGTGACATATTTTTTTATTTGGCTGAATGGTCACAACCGTTGCCATTTTATAACCTCCTGAGGCCCACGTCAAATTTTACTAGTTCAAAAAAGAACCTTGTGTAAGTCAACTAAACTCTAAAGTCACTTTGACAAATGTCCTAAATTTAGGCCTCTGGGTCTTACGAGGCTATACTCTGTGTCAATTAAAAGAAAAATTTTATCTAGTAATAATTTAGTTTTATTTACTGATTTATATTTGTTTCTTTGATATTTTTTCGCAAATGTATTAAAAAACGTCGTTTGATACACGTGTGGAACTGTCATTTTAACTCGTCCCTCGTTTGCAGCTCGGGCCAAGCCACCTTGGGACTCGTGTAAAATGACATACTTTCCGCACTTGCATCAAAATGTACTATTTCAGTGCGTGAAGTTCCACCCGAACGAGGCGTACATAGCGACGGGCGGCGCGGACCGCAGCGTGCGCATGTGGACCGTGTGCGACGCGCGCCTCATGCGCGTCATGTGCGGCCACCGCGGCGCCGTGCGCACGCTGGCCTTCGCGCCCGACGGCTCCTACCTGGCCAGCGCAGGTGCGTACCGGCATCCCATGTCCACTGGACACGGGTCTGAAGCACGGACGCTGACGACGAACAATTTCGTACATTGACCTTTACTGTTTGCAATCTATGATAATGTTGCGTGTGACAGAGACAAGTAATAGTGAGTCAATGTACGAAATTCTTTGTGTTCGACGGCCGCGCCTTAGCTAGCCACATTTGTTATTGCTTTGCAAAGTCAGACAGCACAGAAGATGGTCAGACGACCTCTGGAAAACAGCCGGCCCTGTATGGCCCAACATAGCGCTGGACCGACAGGAATAGAAAAAGCTGGAGGGCTGCCGTGCAAATTAGGATTTAGTTTTTATTACCATTAAACTCTTTGTTATAATGCATATAGATAGAGCGTCGGTGGCCTAGTGGCTTTGGTGGTTGACTCGTGATCGTAAGGTACCGAGTTCGAACCCTCACGGTCACCTTCTATCAATGAGTTTTTCTAACTTAAGTACATTACCCGATGCTCCTACGGTGAAAGAAAAACAACAACATTCGAACAGCTGAGTGTGTAAGAGGGTTATTGCACAAAAGATCATAAAGGGGTCGAAGTGTATCCGAAAAAAGGGCCCATCTGTAAGATAACATTGTATATAGATGCTGAATACGACGCTCTGGTTCGAAGGAACATAAATGAAATTACAAGGTGCAGCAGGTACCACATCACTCGTAATGCCTTTATTGAACTATTTACAAAGATTAAGTTGACAAATACCGCCCTAGATATATAAACATTCTTGGGGAAATCTTGCCTGCGCGATGCAGATCTGTCATTACAATTGATTAGTGACATCTAGTTCTAACTTTATAAACTAAATTGACTTAACAAATTAGGCAACGCTATGACTATGATGTTGTACCAATGATAAAGGAAGAGAATGGATAAGACACGTTGACATATACAAATAATCAGTTATGTAAATGCTATGCATTCCGACATCGAACGCTCAAAAATAATGTTATCTCTTTTTAACTTAGTTCTATGTTCCTAAGTAAAAAGAGATGACAGTACGTCAGCCAGTGCAATAATGGCAACATTTATAATTTGACGTTCATACAAATTCCTAACGTGCCTAGTCAGCCATGTTTAGTTAGCTTGTCATAAGTATCTGATGTGTCAACCGTGCTGAATATCTTGTTTTCCGAATTATATATTGCCAAAAGTTAGACATGGATTGAAAGAGAAACTTCATCGTAATGTCTCTTAAGTGTAGTTTGTTAGGATGTTGTGCAAGAAACAGCAAAAACCAGAAATATTTAACATTTCACCGGTAAGTTTGTTTAAAATATTGGCCAGTTTTGTCATTATTGGGGGACTTACTTACTTATGTAGTAGGTACATTATTATTAATCCATAGATCAAGATTAGTTAAAGATTATATAACGAATTTCCTTTTATTTACAATATTTTGAAAGTAAACAAACCGGTGAATTTGACAGCTAGGGTTGTTCTTAAATATCGAAAAAAACTTGGAAATTTCTCATCAATTAATGTTAAAATAACATGACTTTTGGAATTGTATCATATTAAACGTATATAGAATGTGCCAAAAAAAGCATAGAACAATTTATTAATCATGGATTACTATTTTTAAGGATTTTGGGAAAAAGTATACTGAGAAAGTTTTATTCCGAAATTATTCAAATAAAATAATATTATTCCGGAATGAGTAATGTAATGACTAAAGTTTTATACCTACTAAAAATCGTCTAAGACAGCACCAAATATTTTTATTTGTTTACTTGACGACACGTTAGCTTGGTTTATAGTGACCCTCCGAGGGCCTACGAATCCAGCGGTCCTGGGTTCAAATCCCGGTAAGCGGATATTTGTTACGGTCGATAGATAACAAGTAATATTTGTAAAAAAATGCAGCAGTTAAAGACTGGTAATACATGATTATTTAAGATTATTGGCACTCGACCTAGTTGGTTACTAAGTTATGTTACTGTAATAATCCTTATCTATATAAAATATACTAACGAAAGTTTTATAAATTATATATTAAAATGAAGTACACACAATCAGGATTTACATTTGTCAATTTCATTCAAAATGGCCTCCTTGGGCCTGAACACAGGCCTTCAGACGACGAGGCCAGTCATCAATAGCGGCACGCACGGTTGTCATATCTAATTCCGTCACTGTCTTGACTATGGCCCGCTTGAGGGGAGTCAAGATTTGTGTGGGGTTTAGCACAGGCTTTCTCCTCAATAACCTGCCATATAGCATAATCCAGGGGGTTGAGGTCCGGGCTGGAGGAGGGCCAGTCTTCGTGGGCAATGAAGTCAATTTTGTTGCTTCGAAACCCTGCTTGAGTTGTTTTTGCCTTATGTGCAGGGGCTGAGTCTTGTTGAAAGACCCAGGGCTGGTTTTGAAATAGAGAGTGGCTTAAAGGCTTCACTATTGGTTCCAGAACGGATTCCTGGTAAACTTTAGCCCCAGTTTTGACACCTTTTTCACAGAAATGGACCTGTGTTAACCCTGAGTATGACACACCTAACCAAATCATGACATAAGAGGGATGATGGCCTCGTTGCACTCTCGGAACAGCTACACTCGCTTCTTGACTGTTTTTTGCATATACTCTGTCATTCTGGCGGTTACAACATTCTTCAATGGTAAACATTTTTTCGTCTGTAAATAATATATTTCGGTGGCCATTTTGTGCATACCGCTTCAGTAGCACGCGACTTCTATTCAGCCTCATAGTCTTCAATCGTCCATTAAGCAAATGACCTTTCCGTCTACGATAAGCGTGTAGTCCAAGGTCTTGATTGATAACTTTTTTAAGGGAGCTTCTCTTCACAGACATCTGAATTGCCAACAACTTTTGCTTCCGGACGGGGTTTCTTGCGATTCTCGCCTTCACTGCGTTTATTAGAGCTGGGGTCCGAACGGTGCGTGGTCTTCCAGACCTCTTGCGGTCATCAAAGCTCAGGGTACTATTGTACCTATTAATGGTACGATAAACGAATTGTTTGTTGATTTTCAGATTTTGAAGCAACTTTAAACTCACGTTTGGTGGATGCCCGCATTTGTGCAACGCAATTACAGCGACACGATTTTCTTTTAGACCCCAATCCATTATAAATACGACGAGATAAGTATTGTGTGTGCTATAAAATTATAACTGACAACCCGCCATATTATGTAATTTTTTATTTTTTCGGTAGCATTTGTTTTAACGCAAGAAAAGAGTTTGCAAATCAAGTAACAGAACTTAGTAACCAACTAGGTAACATAACTTACCTTCGTGTGTAACATAATTATGTGCTGACTGTGGCACTGTTTTGAATAAAAACAAAAGTGAATACGTGGGTGACACTGAAAGTTTTTAGAATCTCACTAAATAAACATGATATAAAGATGTAAACTATTTTATTGTTTTTCAAAGTATTCTCCACAACAATCGATACACTTGTTCATTCGATAAAACCATTGAGTAAAGCATTCAGCCCATCCTTCTTTGGGCACCTCTTCTACTGCCGTTTGGAACGCCGCTACAGCCTCTTCTGCATTCATAAAAGATATTCCTCGGAGCGTATCCTTGATTTTTGCGAATAAATAGAAATCGCAAGGTGCAAGGTCGGGGCTGTAAGGCGGATGACCCATCAATTCAATATTTTCAGAACTCAAAAATTGATTTGTTTGTCTGGCGGCGTGGGCTGGAGCGTTATCGTGATGGAGGATTACTCTGCTGCGAGGGCGTCGTTCTTTAATTTTTTGTAAGACGATAGGTAAACATTTATTCACGTACCAGTCAGCAGTAACAGTTCTTTTATTTTCTAGTAGTACTGTAGCATAATGACCCGATTTACCAAAAAAACAGGCAACCATCTTTTTTTCACCACTGCGTCCTCGTTTCACTTTTGTTGGTAATTCCTCGAAAGGGAAGACCCATTGAGCTGATTGTCGTTTAGTCTCGGGCTCATAGCAATAAATCCAACTTTCATCGCCTGTGACGATGTCAAAAACTGAATTTGATAGACCACTGTTAAATTTTTCTATCATTTGGCGACACCAATTCACACGGCAGAGTTTTTGTTCTTCGCTCAAATTGTGCGGTATCCACCTAGCACAAAGATTCCTCACTTGCAGGTGATCATGTAAAAAAAAATGAACTTGACTCATGCCAATCCCTAATGATGTCCGTATTTGCTGGTATGTCGTTCGATTCTCCTCTTTAATCATGAGCCGCACAGCGTCAATGTTTTCCTCGGTCACCGCCGTAGAGGGACGACCTTCTCGCTCAGCGTCACTGAGCTGGGTACGGTTTCTTTTAAATTCATTGAACCAGTTATAAATAGTGGCAATAGATGGGGCTTCATTATTAAATGACATAAGTCTTTCATAACTTTGTTTTTGATTTAGTCCGCAACGAAAGTCGTAAAAAATCATGGCACGAAAATGCTCGCGTGTTAAATTCATTTTTAAGCAAACACTATTTTCAAATTGCCGCCAAAATTACAAAACAAATGACAGATTAAAAAAGTTGACGGCGTTAGACTTTCAAAGAGTTCCGTATTTAAAATTCAAATTGTTTTTTTTTTCTAAAGGAATTATCTGTGGTCTATTCTAAAAACTTTCAGAGTCGCCTATGTAATTATTGTTAATATTTTTGTTGCTTTTTATGATTCTTGTATTTTATTATTAAGAGAACTTAATGAGTCTTCTTTATGAAAGGAATAACTAAGAAAAAAAAAATGTTGCTTTGTGCTTTTATTTATATTAACTCACTCGAACTATATTTACCTAATGAACCCGTGAAATACTACACCTCTGGTCTTCATCATCGGTTCCACTTTATCAAATAAAAAAGCTAGGTTGACACGAACGCACTTCAACGCGCGGTCCAAGCGTTAAAATGACAGGCGGCTCGTGTCAAGATCTTGCCCGCGATGCATGGCGGCACGCGCGGTCATACTATAGCGCTACTTTGTTAGAATCTTGTACCGCGCACCGCGTCAACCACGCCTTCATGTGAACCTAGCCTAAAGCTTTTGTAAGCAAATGCTGAAAGAAGCAAAATATGTCCGCAATTTTTGAGGAGTTCCACTGTTTACTCATGGATTCCATCATCAGATCACTCCAACTTTTCTTTGGGACCATTTACGACCTGTCCTTTCCTTTAAGGTGGAAAGGGCCCACAGTACTGGCTGTGCTCAAGGCGACGTTTTGCAAGCCCTTCAGGTATCCCACTGCTACTGCATCTATACAGGACATGTGAAGTACTGAACGTACAGAACAGACGAGTTGAGAACTTCCCACCCATATGGTTGGTTTATCGATAACTTTATTATTACTATCGAATCGGGGCAGCACATAAACATCTGACAGTCCGCCATTTTATGTTTTGCTATGGTAGTTTAGGTAGGCACGTTTATTCTGTAGGTATCTCAAATCCATTCTCTTCTTTTATCATTGTGTTGTACAGATACTCTTTTTAGTTACTAAAGGCCTTGAAATTTTAAATTTGAACATTTATTTGTGCAATAGGAAGTGGATGACATGATTATATTCAACAGGTGACGACAAAAAGATAAAAGTGTGGGACATAGCCGCGTGCACGTGCGTGCACGAGTACCGGGGCCACCACGGCAAGGTGACGGCGCTGGACTGGTCAGCGGTGGGCCGGCCCGGCCTCACCAGCCTCGCCAGCCGCGGGCAGCCCGACCACGCCGAGCCGGTGGACAACGCGCTGCTCTGCTCTGCCGGCATGGACGGCGTCGTCAAAATTGTGTGGGATAATCATAGTAAAAATAAGTAAGTATCCTAGAGCTGGTGCTTAGGATTGGGCTAGCTATCCAGGAAAGCAATGCAGCCAGTGTCATAGGGACCATGCCGCGGGCGCATCTGTTAGCAGGGGTGTTCGAGGCAATTAATTAGTTTCTTCGGCTCTAAGGGGTAGCTGTAAATCTTTTGGACTACTGCTACATATTATGGTAAAATTCTCAGATTGACAGTAAACAGGCAGACCGACGATTTAGAGTGGAAGTGTTGTTTATAATAAATACCTCCCTAATTCAACCAATTATTTTTAAGTAATTTAGACAATCCGCTGTGGTATTGTTATTTTACTCAATCTTTCTTGGAAATCCAAACTAATATTATAAATGCGAAAGTGTGTTTGTTTGTCCTTCTTTCACGCCTAAGTCGCTGAACCGATTACGATTTCCACGCGGACGTAGACGCGAGCAACAACTAGTATTGCTGCCAACTCCAACTCGTGCAGCAACTGCTTTGTTCTCGGCCCCTACCATAATGTATTATTCCCGTTTGTTGCAGACAGGTCTCCAGTCAAGAAGTGCTGACCTCCACGTACAACACCAAGTGTTCCTATCTCGTTGACGTGCAGGTCCACCCCAATTGGGTGGTGGCTATCGGCACCAAAAGATAAATTTAATATTATGATTTAAGTGAACATTATTTATATTAAATAATTTTAAAACTTTGACGGTTTTTTATTTGGGCTGCGGTTGATAATTTACAACACGCAAAATGCTAACTGCACGCATAATGTGCAAAATGTCAAATGTACATACGCAAAATCTACATCATTCATTACAAATGAACAGTACGCAAAATGTACTTACGTTGTAAGCACATTACTACATTGTGCTACTGATTTAGCCCTTTTTTTTGTCCTTTCAAAACGTTCTGTCCGTTTCCCAAAACACCCGTTCCCAAAACATCCGTTCCCATCATGACATTTTCCTAAATTACCCGTTTCTCAAAATATGCGTTTCCTAAATTACCCGTTTCTCAAAATATGCGTTTCCTAAATTACCCGTTTCTCAAAATATGCGTTTCCTAAATGATCCGTTTCTCAAAATATTCGTTTTGGGAAACGAATATTTTGAGAAACGGATCTTTTGGGAAAGACATGGGGAATATGTCTTTCCCAAAAGATTCGTTTTTCAGATCAGTCGCCCAAAATCACAGTAGGTATATCTATATATCTCAAAGTGAATTCAGATGTTCCGTGAAACGTTTTTCTTGGCATAAGGGTGTTTTGAGAAACGATTACTCGTATTTTGGCATACGGATGTTTTGGGAAACGTTTTTCTTGGTATAAGGATAATAATATGAGAAACGGCTCTAATAGAACGGGTGTTTTGGGAAACGGACAGAACGTTCCGAAACATTTTGTATCAGCGCGGTTGCGGCATAGGACATCGTTGGCGTCTGGGGCACAAAAAGTAGCAAGCGGCGGTGGCGGTCAAAGTGCTAAACTGGCATGAAAGGCCACGGTTTCCAAGGTGGTCGAAGGTAGAGCCACAAGGGCTCTTTGTGGGGAGCACATAACACATACATACATACATACATAACGTCACGCCTTCATTCCCAGAGTGGGGTAGGCAGAGCAACAGAAATACCAACAACTCTAAACAGACTGGTTGATAATTCTGTAACCACATTTTGCACAATCAGGCCAAGAAGTTTACTAGTGTATTAGTGACAGCTTGCAAGCCCATCGCCTAACAATACTACAAGCCCTTATTCCCTGAGTCGCCTCTTACGACATCCACGGGAAGACATGGAATGGCACTATTCTAACCCGGCAACCACACGGCAACATAACACGTCGTTCAATAAGTCCCAAGACTCAAAACTCGAAGTTTTTTTGATAAAATATTTTTTTATCCATCAACGTAGTCTCTTTCTACTGCGATACAGTCCCTCCAACGCTTTTCTAACTTTTCTATTCCATGTGTGTAGAAATATTTATGTTTGACCTCAAAATAAGCCTCCGTTGCTGCGATTACTTTACCATTTGAGTCAAATTTCTTGCCCTGGAGCATTTTTTTTAGGTCTGTCTACAGCCAGTAGTCACTGGGGGCCAGATCTGGAGAATAAGTCGGATGGGGAAGTAATTCGAAGCCCAATTCGTTTAGTTTGGCCATTGTACCCTTTGTTCTCATGGACTTGTGACAAGGCGCATTGTCCCGGTAAAACATCACTTTATTTGTCTTCATTTGAGGCCGTTTTTTCCCGATTCCGTACTTTAATCGGTCCAATAATCCCATGTAATATTCGCTATTTATATTTTGCTCCTTATCAAGGTAGTCGATGAAGAGTACTGCCCATCCCAAAATATAGAGGCCATGACCTTACCGACAGATTTTTGTGTCTTCAGGTCTCTTAGGGTGGCTTTCACCAGCCGCTCTCCACTCTGCTGACTGCCGATTAGAGCGCCACTTAAATGTCTGTAACTCAATACCTATTTTATTATTCGATTTTTAAAAAAGATTGACACATATCATTTGAGGGCCAGTACTTTCCAACAAGTCAAAAGTTATTTTACTATATGCGGCTTTTCCAAGTTAGTCTCGGGCGGGACTTATTGAACGATCTGGGCCTCTATTCAGGTGCGTTAAAACGATATCGTGTTTGACACGTTTAAGAATCGTTTATGTCACTGTCGCCATTATTGCAAATGACATAAGAGTTATCAAAACGTTGACAATACGGAAACAGGTCAAAAACGATATCGTTATTACCTTGTAGAATTCCAGCCCAGGTAACGATACTACGTTACTACTCTAAATAATTGCTCGTCTTTTTCCAATGGATAAAAGATATTGATATACGCATTATAATAAGTTATGCAACTAAACATTCCGACATCGAACACTCAAATATAATGTTATCTTTTTTTAACTTAACTGTATGTTGCTCAAATGTTGCTAAATAAAAAGAGATGACAGTACGTCAGCCAGTGTAATAATGGCAACATTTATAATTTGACGTTCAGACAAATACCTAACGTGCCCAGGCAGCCATGTTTAGTTTTCTTTGCTTCTCAACCTCAACAGTTGAAACAGTTCAAGTAGTTCAACACAACATTGTCAACAGTATCAAGTCATAATGTCTCTTAAGTGTAGTTTGCTAGGATGTGGTGCTAGAAACTGTGACACAAACCAGGAATGTTTAACATTTCACCGGTAAGTTTAAGTTTTTGTTGAAATATTAGTTACTTATGACATTATTGGGGGACTTACATTATAATTATGTAGTATCTTATTACCCATAGATCAAGATTACTTAAAGATTATAATACGATTTGCCTTTATTTTCAATATTTTGAAAGTAAACAAATCGGTTAATTTGACAGCTAGGGTTGTTCTTAAAATATTAAAAATAACTTGCTGAAATCGTTTTTGTCACGATAATTTTAAAATAACATGTTTATTGCAATTGTATCATATACTTACAATATATATGGAATATGCCAAAAAGGCAAAGAAGCATCTTTTGAAATATATGAACTTTTCTCCTAACTCGAACATTAGAATCTCTATATCTCGTAAATTCTTGAGTTAAGAGAAAAGTGAATTAGACGAAAGATGTTTCTTTTAGTGAATCCCACGCGTCAGAGTATAAAAACTAGGTATCGTGTTGGCATCATTTTGACACCACTCTATTTATTATTATTTAGTCCCATCAGGACTAAATCCCTTTGCTACACTGTGACCAATACCAATACTGTTGATTTTGGGTATGGGTACAACATTCTAATATTAAGCGGTTGTAATTGTTGTAAATGCAGCACTCATAAACTTATGTTTTTTTAAAGGTTACCAAAATGTGAATTAAAGAGA
Organism: Acleris holmiana; assembly: GCA_949316455.1. NCBI lineage: Eukaryota > Metazoa > Arthropoda > Insecta > Lepidoptera > Tortricidae > Acleris > Acleris holmiana. The sequence goes on from OX438771.1 coordinate 20,312,997, forward strand.
AGAAAGTGGTTGGAAGTAGTTGGAGCTGAAAATATAAGGCCGAATTTAAAACATGTTTTTATTTGCTCATTGCATTTTGACAATAATTCCTTCAATAGGACCCTGAATGTTGTTAGGCTGCGAGATGATGCCGTGCCTTCACGACTTTTAGTGGTAAGATGTTTAAAAATGTAACACAGCAATTAGCGTTTTTTTTCATATGTTTATTTATTAGTTCTACCAATCTACCTACCTATAGACATAGCTATAACAATTTTAGTATAAAATGAAAAGCTGAAAAGGAAATGTTTAGTGTAAAAATGTCATTTAGATAATTTTAGATAATAAATTGATTTATTTTTCCAGCCATGGGCCAGTCAAGTTAGTTCTGCAATTTTGAGTGAGAATAGGCCAGGTGCAACTTCATTTGTAGTCAAGGATGATACTCCTGCCTGACTATATTTTTTATATACACACCAAAAGAAAATTTTAAGCATATTTACATAGTCTCAAACAAAGTTCTAGGCTCTACACTTACATGGTAATTAAACAATTACTATGTAACATTGACTGAAATAACATGTTAATTACAGCTTGCTGCAATCACAAATATTGGCCCACAACTGGCGCCTGACACTTCAGGAGTTCCAGCCCAAATTGTATAATGTTTATTTCCTCAGTTTTACATATATTATAATAATATATTTAATTGTTTACATTTGTTGCATTTTATACATATCCATTTAATATACACACCATAAGACAATCTTGGCGTACATGTTCTCAAACGAAGCTCTAGGCTCTCTCTATACTTACATTATAAGGAAGTGCTTACTATGTAACACTGACTGAAATATTATTTAATTTACAGCATGCTGAAATCACAAATATTGGTCCACAACTGGTGCCTGGCACTTCAGGAGTTCCGGCCGAAACGGTATATATTTATTTATTCTGTTGTACATATATTTTATAATCATTTATTTAATTATTTACGTTTGTTGAATTTTATACATATTGATTTAATTTACACACCAAAAGACAATCTTGAACAAATTAGCGTACAGTCTCAAGCGAAGCTGTAGGCTCTCTATACTTACGTTTCAAAAGAGTTTATTATTTGTAAACCTACTTGAATAAAGATTATTCTGATTCTGATTCATTATAAGGAAATGCTTACTATGTAACATTGACTGAAATATTATTTAATTTACAGCATGCTGAAATCACAAAAAATGATTCACAACCGGTGCCTGACACTTCAGGAGTTTCTGCGCTATTGGTATAATGTTTATTTCTTCTGTTGTACACATATTTAATTATTTACGTTTGTTCAATTTTATACAACGTGTTACAAAATAATCCGTAAAAAAGAAATTACAAAAGTAGTGTCAACCCTTATTAAATAACGTCAGTTCAGTATAGATAAATTAACGAGAGCATGGAATTGCATATGTAGTAGTATTGTATGTTTACAGGCATTCTATATTTGAATTTTCTATTTTCTCGTACTATCAGCATAAAAAGAGGTTTGTTATATTATATTGAAGAAGTAAATACCAAAATAATGTCAGTGTCAAATTGTGAATATTATTTACGTTGTGCATATATTTTTACGTCTGATGTTATTGTATTTTAATTTATTTTAATGTTATTATACAATATTATTTATATATTATTTTTATTTTATTTATTGTACCAAATTGTATTCAAACAATCTTATTACCAATACTTGTGACAGCTCAGATAGAGACTAAAAGCAAAAAACAGAGGACTACTACTTATTCCATTTCTTAAGGGTATGTAATTTTATTAAATTAAGAGAAAATTATTCTCCTTTTGTTGCAAGCGGTACAACCACTACAAATGCAATTCCATGTTCTCGATAATTCATCTATATCTTAGGTATACAGTATACTAGGGTTGACACTACTTTCGTAATTTCTTTTTACGGATTATTTTGTAACACGTTGTACATATCCATTTTAATATACTTACACACCAAGAGACAATCTCGATCAAATTGGCGTATAGTCTCCAACGAAGCTCTAGGCTCTATACTTATAATACAAGTATAAGGAAATGCTTACTATGTAACATTGACTGATTTATTATTTTATTTACAGCTTTCTGCAATCCCGATTATCGCGGTTCCTGACACCTCAGACGTTGCGACTGAAATGGTATTGTATTTTTTTTGTTCATAGTAACTTAATCGTATTGTTTACGTTTTTTTTTATAATTTAATTGTCTTCTAAGTAACCTCTACACAGGAACGTCCGAGTTAAGGCGCGCAAGTTATTTGTCTTTTGGTATGTTTAGTCTAGGTTTGTGAAGTAAGTGATATTAATAAAGATTTATTAAAATTTAGATATTTCCTTAATGTTTTTTACTATACCGGGTGTGGCCTGTAATAGGAGCAATAAATTCAGGGATCATTTCTACTCTATAAACGTAGTGGCAACATTTGGGATTTTTTCGAACAATCTTAATAGCATTTTCAATGTACTCCATCCAATAGTCTAGTTGACATCACCTGTCAGCCTACAAACTTAGTAGTTTTCGCAATACATTGCTTGGTTGGAAAATCTAAATTCATTAATATTTGGTTAACAATAAGTTATTTTCAAAAGTTGTAGACTAAATGTTGTTACGTTTGTGGTGTGGAAACCATCCCTCAATTTATTGCTTCTATTAAAGGCCACACCCGGTATATATTCAAATATAAAAGTAAATAATAAATATTATAAAATAGCTAACCTACGCGTGCCGCCGGCAGCGGGACAGGGCTCAAGCTACCAGTGATTAGGGCTGCAGAGAGAGGAACCTCTTCCTTATTATTATTATTATGATATTTCTCTTTTAGTATTAGTATAGTTATATGCAATTATTCTCAAAGTTAGGAACAATACCACCTATAAAGCTTTTTAAAAGCTTACTCCTAAGGTGTTGAAAAGAGGGGGACGAGTAAGGTGCCACCAAGCAACAGTGTTTGCATTGTTGTATTCCGATGTAGGGATTAGACAACCGAAGAACTAACTAGGTGTAGTATACGATGACGCGTCTAGCCTTGTTAGACGTCACCATGCCTACGAAGTTTAAGATGTAACTGGCAAAAATGCTTGGCCTAAACCAGAAACCTAAATAATAATAACCTAGTCGAAGACCAATTGAACATGTTATGTGATTGGACAAGATTTATGTAAAAGAACATATCGAAGTTTTTTTTATGTCTTTGTTTCGCACTCTCATAATATGACAGTGCGAAAGGAATTATCTAATTTTAATTTTCATTAGTTTGGTCTATAATTCTGAGTTTTGACACGTTTTTCTGCTCAATTACGCAAGATAATTTATTTTATAGTACCTGGGCGACCGAGTTCTGCTCGAGTGAAAATAGATAAAACTATTTTGATACAATAACAAAAAAACAGTAACAAGAGATTTACCCAAAAAAACAACTAAATAGACGAAAACGTAAAACCTCCTCATAAGTCTTCATTAACTATTGCTTTTGTTTTATTTCAGGACCAACCCGACCAAAAATTTACGAAGTTAGAGGCGACATGTAAAAGACTCAATCTTAAGGTAAAGAGATTGAACGAAAAAATTCGCAGGCGAGACATAAAAATTGCTGAGTTTCAAAATATTATAAAAGATCTTCAGGAAAGGAATTTATTAAATAATTAAAGTTCAATTGTTTTGGAATCGTGTACCTACAGGATCGAAAGATTTTCTCAAAATACAAATTTTGAAAGATCTTGTTTTACGGCCGAACCCTATATTCAAACCGCGGACAGATAGCCTTACTTCGGATTAAAAATTGACACATTTTGTATGGGCAAATGTCAAAATTCAACCCGAAGTAAACCTTATCTATCCGCGGTTTGAATATAGGGTTCGGCCGTAAAACAAGCCCTATCTTTCAAAATTTGTATTTTGAGGAAATCTTTCGACCTGGGCGACCGAGTTCTGCTCCGGTGAAAATAGATAAAACGATTTTGATACAATAACAAAAAAACAGTAACAAGAGATTTACCCAAAAAACAACTAAATAGACGAAAAAATAAAACCTGTCCATAGCTGGGGTTTGAACCCGCAGCCTTCAGCGTAGTTACCCCCAACGCCAACGCTTTAGCCTGTGTATTTTTATAAGGTCCTCATTAACTATTGCATTTGTTTTATTTCAGGACCAACCCGACCAAAGAGTTACGAAGTTAGAGGCGAAATGTAGAAGACTCAATCTTAAAGTAAAGAGCTTGCACGAAAAAATTCGCAGGCGAGACATAAAAATTGCCGAGTTTCAAAATATTATAAAAGATCTTCAGGAAAGGAATTTATTTTATAATTAAAGTTCAATTGTTTTGGAATCGTGTACAGGACCGAAAGATTTCCTCAAAATACACATTTTGAAAGATAGGGCTTGTTTTACGGCCGAACCCTATATTCAAACCGCGGACGGATTAAAATTTGACACATTTTGTATGGGCAAATGTCAAATTTCAACCCGAAATAAACCTTATCTATCCGCGGTTTGAATATAGGGTTCGGCCGTTAGATAACCAGTACGCGGAAGAGACACAAAATTTGCTTTAACGCTTCAATTTTAATCACCAAAATCCTACGATTTTGTACGTCGCATGTTTGAACCCTAAAACATTAACGAGGTGGTATCAGAAAGTAAATGCGGAACTTAGGTCAAGAAGCGTTTGAAACGCTAAAGCTTAAACTACAATCTGGTTTTCGATGAAATGTCAATTAGAATATCTTTATTATGGGATTCCAGTGATAACGATTCAGAAGTAGCTAATCAATGTCTTGTCTTTTTAAGGTTCCGGAACCGAATGGCAAAAACGGAACCCTTATAATTTCGTCATGTCCGTCTGTCCGTCTGTATGTCACAGCCATTTTACTCAGAGCCTATTGGCACTATATAAATGAAATTCGGAGGATAGATGTATTCTATGAACCGCTATACAATGAGGTAGTAAAATTGAAAAAAAAAAAATTTAAGGGTGGCACTCCATACCTACGTGTAACTAGGGGATGAAATTTTTTTTTTTGAGTTACATCAGCGTGTGGGGTATTTTTTAGATAGGGCTTCCAAAATGATACGTAGGTTTTTAAGTGACTTTTTTACGTAAGTGAACAGTTGGCGAGATATACGCTTCTAAAGTCGTAAAAATTCTGTCCGGTTGGGTAGCTTTTGAACTGTTAAATAGAACATTCTAATAAAAATTACAGTAGTAGAACATACGAAATACTTCCAACCAAAATTGTTTTGAACACGATACGCTGTGTAGTTTTTGAGATTTTAATAAAAAAAAAATGAATTTCAACCATGAACGTTCATCCCAGCTACCGAACCCTTCACTGTGCGTGGTCCGACATGCACTTGGCCGGTTTTTAATCAATTGTATCAACGGAGGATGGAAATTACCGGGAGATATGTTATGGGGGCGTGGTTCGTAAGGATGCGAATGTGATTTTTATCGACTAAACATACTTACTAAAATCGGAATTCGGTTCAAGTGTATTGCAGATATAATTCATTCATTAGATTTAATATGTCTATCTATCCGTCTGTACACCACAATTACAACATCGAAGTCATTTCAAAATAAATAGGGCAGGCTTGTTTTACTTATTTTGGTTGTGTAGCATTAAATATTATAAAAGGTTAATTTAACATACCGAGCCGTCTTAGATTTTAAACCATTGTAAAATTATTCTATGAATGTTTTGTGAAGTTTCTTGTACGGGGATGGGGATTTAATTTATTATTTTGAACGATAGAGTTTATAGTAAGACGTATTCTGAATTTCTTAGAAAACCTCAGCTGGCTACCTATTACGCTTAAAAAGATAGCGCCATGATGTGAGCCTAATGAATCGCTTAGGAACGCGCACCGCTGCTAGTAAATGACGTCATAATCCGTGAGCGCTGGTCGCCCGGGCTCTCACGCCCCTTAAGAAGTTTAAAATTAAATATCTCGAAAACTTGACATATCAAACCTATTAGTACTTTTTCATTTTTTTGTTTTTTAATAAAGAATACATGAGCCGAATTCCTTAAATTGTTGACATTCTTCATTGTGTTTGTTACCAATGTAGATAGGAGTATTATTGAAGGTGTTAATAATTTCACCAACCACTATAATAATTATGGAGTACTTTTACGAAAATCATCATTATAGATTTCCTACTAAATCGAAAATAAAATAAAAATGGATAATAGCTACGGGTCTCAACCCGTCACTGTAACACATAAAGAGACAACAACAGGTTGTTCTTGGGATTCGAACATAACAAATAGTCCATAGACAAGATTTTCGAAACGAAGATTGCAAGCCCGCCTCGGAGCCCTCGGTGGAGGTTGTATGTCTAGCTTGCCCTCCACCGTGCACTCCAACGGCAAGGACACCATCATCAAAATATGGGAATATTGTATATGGCTGTTAAAAAGTAAAAGCATAGTAATTAATGTAAAAGTTTAAATAATGTAATCATATCACCTAATAGTGAAATAAAAATGATAATTTTGTCTGAGAACCGAATATTAATAATGTATCAACCAAAATACTACATGGTTATCGATAATTATATTTTTAAACAGGCATGGTGACATTCCTACTTGAGTAGCAGACAAATGACGCACGCAGGTTGAAAAAACACTCATTTGACGTCGCTGTAATCGTAGTTCTTAAGTTGTTAGATTTAATTACTTCCGTCTCGACGCCATCTAGCGCTGAATACCACCAGTAAGCGCTACCTTACGCTGAGTTGCTGAACTACTATGGAAAAAACGACCTTTCAGCATTTCTTGACCTTGCCAAATGAACATAAAGCTGAATTTTGTGCTACTATCAAAATTATGTTATGACGTTTTTATTTCGTAAACTGTAACCAATTATGAGAAAGTTGTTTTTGTAATAGTGCATAGAGCGTAAGTGTAAATCGCACACATTTTTAAAAGTGTCAACACGGGGTCACGATTGAATTTGCGCTCACGACATAATATCTCCCTTGTTTCTATGATCTGAGGTGTTGACCATGGGCCGGAAACGAAAAAATTAAATATATTCATTCTTCGAATACAACGAAGACAATTAAACAATGATGGATGAAAAACCTGGAGGGGCAATTTTTTAAGCTCCCCAACGAAAAATGACTTACTTTAAAATCAATTTGTGCAGCGAGCGGACCACTAAATTTTGGATTTGATATCATAACGCCTTTATTATATCAAATCCAAAGGTGGGCCCGCTCGTAGGATAAATCGCCGTTCAAATTGATTTTAAAGTTAGTCTTTTTTCGTCGGTGAGTTTCAAAAATCGCCCTCAGGCCAAAATATTTTTTGTCGTTTTAAATATATACATAAATTTATTATTTTACTAAGCCGTTTAAGATTTTCGAGTTTTTTATTTTTAATATCTGAAAATAATTGGTAATAATTACTAGATCGATACTTGTAACGAAATGTATGCATATGTAAAATGATCATTTAAGAAAATAAAATTTAAAAAAATGACGAAATGTTTGTATAAATAAAGTAAATGAAATATTCTATTGGTAAATAAGGTTTACTTACTACAATTGTAAGAGAAAGTGAGGTATCATTTTAAATTTGTCTTTGAATATTTAATTAATCATAGCCTGACCAGGATTTTTTAACTACCACACGAGATATATTTTTAGGGCATTCAATTTGATACAAAATACGTTTTATTTATTAAACAGATGGTGAAGGTCATCTCTAATTCGATCTCAGACATTATATTTGGCGAAGATTGCTTGATTATTTGTTAAGATCGGTTTTTAATAAAAATGTCATTTTTGTATTGCTCCAGACAATACTATTTTTTTACTAAAGGATGAATAAATAAGAAAAATAAAAACAATTTTATGAAAAGACAAGTTTATAAGATATAACTAGAGGTGTTTTATGTTATGATGACTGAGTAAATCTTGTACTTTGTTTATTGTAGTTTTTTTAGTGTCGAGGCTTTTCTTCCCAATAGGTCCTTTGCCCGTGTGGTTGCCGGGTTAAAATAGTGCCACTCCATGTCTTCCCGTGGATGTCGTGAGAGGCGACTAATCGGTGAACATACATAAAAAAAACATAGACATACATACATACATACATAACATCAGGCCTTCATTCCTAGAGTGGGATAGGCAGAGCTACAGAAATACCAACAACTCTAAAAAGACTTGTTGATGTTTCTATAACCACATTTTGCACAATCAGGCCAAGAAGTTTACTAGTGTATTAGTGACAGGTTGCAAGCCCATCGCCTAACAATACTACAAGCCCTTATTCCCTTAGTCGCCTCTTACGACATCCACGGGAAGACATGGAGTGGCAAGATTCTAACCCGGCAACCACACGGCAAAAAACGAGTGGAACGTATAACCTCCTCCTTTTTTGAAGTAGGTTAAAAACACTTAGTGCTGCTTGTTTATGGTGCGTGACGCGCATCTGGACTAACCGGTTTTTTAAGCTCGTAACCGGTTAATTCGTAAAGAACTTTATATAAAAGTTTCTCCATAAACCGGTTTATGCGAACGGAACCGAAATGATAAGGTTTTGCGTCAAGTACATAATAACGGTTTGAAAATTTACCGGTATCCGGGCCCTGATTAAAAGTGTCATCAAAACCTACCTCGACATTCGGTTCAGGTACTGAGAAAGTTTCATTCCAAAACTATTTCAATAAAATAATATTATTCGGGAATGAGTAGGTAGTAACTAAAGTTTTATACCTACTAAAAATCATAGATACAAAAAAAAATTGACAAATATTACGGGAACTGCTCCATCGATTAAAATGATCCATCGGTGGTGTACGGATTTTGGTTGCGGTCGCACAACACTGCTGACGCCGACCAACCCGGACGCCCAGTTGAGGTCACTACACCAGAGATGATTTCCAAAATCCATGAGATCGTATTGAAGGACCAAAGAGTAAAGGTCCGTGTGATAGCTGATATTTTAAGCATTTCAGATGAACGGGTTCGTAATATAATAATAATAATAATTAAAAAAAAAACCGCGTAAATATGACATCTATTACACGTCAAGATAAATTAAAATCATAATAATGATAACAAGATCACACAAGCAGCGTATACAAGCGGATTGTACACCAGACGCACGCCTTCCATCCTCGCCCGCCTCGTCCAGCTCCTCGCCATCTTCGTCAGATGACGAGTTCGCCACCGCCGCCGACACCAGCGAGTCGAGCGACGAGCGCGGGCCGCCGCCTCCGCCGCCACGACCACCTGCGCGACGCGGGCGACCTCCGCTGCCGGCACGCGCCGGGCCGCAGGGGCCTCCTGCTCCGCGCACGGCTTCCGCTACCGGTGGTTTAGTGCGCCGCATGCGATGGACAGAATTAAACAACGAAAATTGCATGCGAGCATATTATGGGGCTACAGAGGGAGGAACTAACCTCACCGCATATCGAGTTTAAAGTCAATTGGTGCCGTCTTAGATGATTTTAGTAGGTATAAACAGTTTAATCGCCTGTATCTCAAGAACCAATGATGTCTTCTTAGTCGTGATAGTTTTCCTTTAAAATTGGTTATATGCTCTATCATTTAAGATTTTTTTCAGGCTTTTAGGATTTGTAGTTTTGGCTGTAGGGAGGGGGGGGGGGACACTTGAGTCTAACAAAAATTAGCGCTTTAAAGCTTAATATTTCATAAACGGATAATTCAATTAAAAAACTGTCTTTACAAACCCATAATATTTTTAAAAGACCTATCCAACGACACCCCGTTGGCGTGACTAATATACATATTCATGCCAAATTGCAGTTTTCTAGTACAAATAGTCTTTGCACTAGGCTGTGGACGGACGGACGGATGGACATGGTGAAACTAAGGAACATGTCAAACAGTATTCTAAGCAATTCAAGATAGACTGCCGTATAACTAAGCGAATTTTTTTTAGTTACAAAATCTTGAATAATTCTGATGTTATTAAAACGACCTGGAAAATAATTAATGAAGAAACTATTCCTCATCTACATAAATGACTTATCTTACCTTATAAAGGAGAACCATGATATAGTATTGTTTGCTGATGATACGTCACTTGTGTTCAAAGTTAAACGACAACAGCAGTTTTATGTCGATGTAAACAATGCTATATCAAAAGTAGTCGATTGGTTTAGTGTTAATAATTTATTACCTACTGAATGAGAAAAAGACGAAATGTATAAAGTTCATGACTACTAATGTGAAAAATAGTCAAACTACTGTAACTATTAAAAATGACAAACTAGACCTAGTTAATGATACAGTGTTTCTTGGTATAACGTTAGACTCCAAGCTCCAATGGGGTCCTCATCTTGCTGGATTGACGGGTAGACTCAGTTCTGCAGTTTTTGCAGTTAATAAGATTCGGCAATTAATAGACTTAGATACCGCTCGATTAGTTTATTTTAGTTACTTCCATAGTATTATGTCATATGGTATCTTACTGTGGGGTAGTGCTGCTGATGTAAATAGCATCTTTGTTCTGCAGAAGAGGGCTATTCGTGCTGTCTACAAGATGGGCCAGAGAGACTCGCTTAGAGATAAGTTTAAAGAAATAAACATATTGACCATGCACAGTCAATACATTTATGAAAACATTATGTAGGTATGTTCATAAAAGCATCGCTAAATTTAGAAAGAACTGTGACATACATAATGTTAATACCAGAAATAAACGTAAGCTCGCAGTGCCCTTCACGCGGCTCCATAAAATAAAAAACTCTTTTATCGGTAATTGTATTAGGTTCTATAATAAGCTCCCAAGTAATGTTACTGAACAATCAGTAAATAAATTTAAGAGTTACGTTAAGCGTAAACTAATTTCTAAAGCATATTATAGTATTAAAAAATATATTAATGATAACAATGCTTGGGACTGAATTACTTGTAATAAAATGTTTAGTCCTTACGACAAAAGGTTGCAACGTCGAAAAAAAAAAATACATCCGACAGAGTTTCTTATAGGTTCTTCTCTGATCGGTCGCGATTTGAACCTGCAGTCAATTTAGGCTAAGTCGCTACTATGACGTTTCAAAAGAGTTTATTATTTGTAAACCTACTTGAATAAAGATTATTTTGATTCTGATTCTATAAGGGTTCCTAGTTTGACTACGGAACCCTAAAAACTGTTATCTCCATACATCGACATAAGTCGCTATCAGTTTATCAACTGATTTGCAGTTGGTAAACGGATCGCGTGGCGAATTAAACGTTCATAACAAAAAAACTAAATTCCAAATGTTTATTTAGTAAATTGGCCACATGTTCTTCTTCGTCTGTCTGTCTAGACCGTTTATCTCGGGAAAGGGTCGAGGTATGGAGTTGAAATTAAAACTCAGGTCTACAGTCCTTTGAAGCTGTGAAAAAATAAAGCTTGTAAGTTAACGTAAAATAAAGTAAGATACGCCCTTTTAAACCGCAAAGAAAACGTATATTGTGACACTTCAAATCAAATTTTATAGGGTATGTACTTCCCATAGACCTAGAATCCTAAAATTTGGCAAGAAGGAAGGTTGTAACCTTCGCACAAATTATGGGATAAATCCGATTTTTTTTAATTTGTGACTTCATCACAAAATACATTTTTTGCAATTGCAAACTTATTTGCAGTTGGTATTAATCGCGACCTATGTCGATGTATGGAGACAACAGTTATTCAACGGCAAAGTCAAGTTTGTCCCACAATACAATTTTACATTCTTACAAGTTTGGACGGAACCCTCGGTGCGGGAGACTGACTCGCACTTGACCGGCTTTTTTTTTAATTTAGTTGAAATTGTAAATTTACTTCAAATAATGAAATAATAAGATGCAATCAAATCGGCTTTTTTATGGTACAGGTAAAACATGAAAGAGCTTTATTAGCGCCTTCGCAAAACGGAAATATTTTTTGGCCGTGTGTTTTAAAACTCGTGTTTATTTTATAATTTAAATACTATACTTGGCACGGGAACACATAGATGCCCTATAGTTTTAGATTTCAAATGGTTTCAGCCAATATGTTATACTAATTGTGTTGCAATTGCAGTGTGTGGACTAAATTCTGGGCAAGTGATACAGTCGGTTGCAGTGTGATTTAAAGGTATGGTGGTGGAAATCCCCATGAGACAACAGGCCATGCTAGTGTAAAGTTTATGTTTACTGTTAGTATATACACTAAGAGCTATATTTTGTAGGCTGGCAATTTCTTTAAACTAATCAAAAGTATTCGAGTTGAAAATTGGATTGTGTTGCTAATATGACCCCAACCAGCTGTCACTTTTTCTAATTTACATATGATATATTGTTGAATTCATAGCTCTATTAAGGGTAGAACCTACCCGAAAGCAAAGCATGTGCCTAGCTTTAAGACAAAAGTATACAGTAAGTAAAAATCCATTTAATGGTACATAATAATGATTCAATTGGAAACAAAATGAGATTTCTTCTGTTTTCAACAACATTCCATAAACATGATCCATTGAACAACCAAGCATTAAGTTTTCTTGAAAAAGCTCATAAGTGTAGATTGTTTTCCTTTCTGTGGAGGGGATATTTTCTTTTTGGTACTCTTTGCCCTATTTTTCTTATTCTTTGGAGAAACTTCTATTTTAACAGATTCTGCCTTTTCTTTGGGTGAAACTTCACTTTTTTTTTCAGAAACCATCTTGATATTCTCTTTTGTATCAGCAATTTCTTCATTCTCTGATGCACTCTCATAGACTTCCTCTTTCCTTGTTAAAATGTAGCCATCTTCATCGGTATATGTTTTACTGATTATCTTTCTTCGTTTTCTTGGATTTATCATCCCAGAGGATACCTTGATAGTATTAACGGCAGGGGTGGGAGGAATCTCATCTTCAGACTCAATGTCAATTTGCTGATTATGGACATCCTCATCATCTTCAAACGGATCATTTGTCTCTTCATCACTGTCGCTGTCTGAGACGTGTAAAACCCTTTTCCGCTTCTTATCAACCTTAGCGTTCTTCTTTATTTGAGTTAAAGATTTGTTATTGTCTTTTGATTTGTTTTTGGAGGTGGCATTATTTTCCTTCTTTTTTGTATCACCATTAGTTATTTTATTCTCTTCCTTATTGATTTTAGAGTTTTCTTTTTTAATAACAACATCACAATCATTATCATCACCATCAATATCCATTTTTTCCTCCTTCACTTTCTTACTAGTATCAACTGCTTTAGACTTTATTTTAGTATCAGGTTTTTCTTCCTTTATCTCCTTAGTGGATTTCTTAGAAGAAGCACTGTCAGACCTGCTGAAAAATCCTGCAATGCTTTTAGGTGGTTTAGCATTTTTAGGTTCATGTTTTAGTTTACCATTGGCAGGATCTTTTTTAGGAGATACTTTTTCATCTTTTACTTTTGATTCAATCTTGATTTCGGTTGCCTTTTTAGAATCCCCATTTTCATGAATAACAGTCTCAGTTGGTTGTACTTCTTTGCTTTTCTTTAGGGTTGGCTTTGTTGATTTTTGATCTGGTAGTGATACTTGACTTTTTGATTTTAGAAAACATATTTCATCGGATGTGCGTTTAGTACACAAGCTGCTTCTAATTAAACCTGAACATAAGGGATAATCCTCGAATCTACTGATAGCCATTAAGGCAACTTTATCTACAAACGGTTTCCCCAGGTTAACGCTGTATACATGTTCAAAAAATACCACTTTAAACCTTTTACGAGATTCATCCAAATCACTTTCTTGGCACACATGGGTAGAAGCTTTATTATCCTCGGCTAGTCCTGATATAACATAGTTGACGTTAAGTACCGTTTTAGGATGTTTGCTTCTGATTTCTTCAACTGCTTTGTTCAGTAAAGATTTGCTTTCATTAACATGGATACACAACTCTTTGCTGACAGACATGTACGTGGATAACCTTTCTTCGTCTAATATTATTTCTTTCAAGGTATTCAAATGTGTTTTAAACGTTTCTTCGTCCATTTTCACTGTTTTTACTAAAATTCAAGCCCTGATTTATTCGGTATTTTACTTTACGTCAAAATCCGTCAAAATCAAAAACCGCGAAACTATAGAGGACTGTCATCATTAACATCTGACAGATAAAAAGGTACAATTATTATTTAACGTTGATGTTGGTCATCCTGCTTTTATCCAATTTAAAACCTTTACGGTGTTTCTTTATTATTGCTAGCTGTTGCCCGCGACTCCGTCCGCGTAGAAAAATAAGACATAGCCTTTATACCATCACGTCACATGACCCCTAGCATTCCAGTTTTAAAGAGTTCAGCCTTTTTTGTATAAAATTGATATCAACTTCGAAGCAAATCACTCCCAAAATAACTTTCTACCTTTTATTTATTTCAATAAATACGAAACATGTCTTCCATCAATTATGTTAAAGAATGTTTGTGCAAAATTTGAAGTAGATTTGACCCAGGAATCACGTTGACCGATACAAATGTTGCCCCCCTTTTTTACCCCCTTAGGGGTAGAATTTCGGGAAATTCTGTCTTATCGGATACCTATGTCATACAAAGAACACACCCTCCAAGTTTCAGGTCTCTAGCGATCAGTGATTTAGGCTGTGCGTTGATCCGTCAGTCCGCCAGTAATTAAGGAATTTCAGGACAACGCATTTTATATGTATAGAAGATTTATTCGCGACACCTACATAGTACATACATAAAATATAGACAATATAAATGACCTTAAGCAAGAAGCTTATTATTTATATGACACTGAAGATTGCACTGCGAATAACGCTATGAATCCAAGAAAAGTGACCTTGAATGACGTCGCTTGTGGTTTTTGTTTAGGATAAAAGAAAGGGACCAAAGCACAAGCGACGTTTTTTGTTCCCTTTCTTTAGGATGAGAAGAAAGGGACAGAAAACATAAGCGACGTCATTCAGGGTGACTTTTCTTGGATTCAAAACGTTATTCGTCGTGCAATCCCAGTGTCAGTTTCTTATGTATTTGAGTATTTATGTGATTATTTATGCCAAATATAGGTGAATTTATGCCAAGTATAGGTACTTGTACAAGTTGTTAAACTAAATTGTATCTCGTCACGCATCTTTCACGTACATTACTGTTGCATGCACTAAATTTCCTTGTCTTTGTAGTCTGTGCATTCTGACATTCCTTCATTTGTGTCATCGTTTGGCCTTGATTTAGTCATTGGTGATTCCATTTGGTAATAAATAATATAGTTGTATTCTTGTTTGTTTCACATTAAATTCCCCATAAGTTTTAAGTATATTTAGCATAATCTAAATCTATACATACAATTTAAGTGCGAAGTTGGTGCGATATAAAGATATTCATCCTTAACAGTTATACTGTGTAAGTACTTGGTGTTCTATTTTCGTTTGTATTACATCATTGCTGGTCTTTTCTTTTAGTTTTGTTTGAACCCTCGTATTTAAGGCTTATTTTATGGGTGCATTTCTTGTTTTTGACAGAGAAGTAAACGAGCGACGCCTTTAATTTTGTTTTTAGTGAACAATTATTGGGTAAAATGCCCGGGTAAGCACCACCTGTTAATGTGGGAGTGGTTTAATGGTTATTAGCACCTACATGCTTCACTAGCACAGCCACTATATATGGCAACAATACTCGAGTAAACCTAATACCATTACACAAAAGTTTTAATAACTGCATACATAATTCCATAACTTGTTTACTCATTATTATTATTTTATATTCATAATTAAACAATTTCAATTCATAATTTAACACCTCACAAGAAATTTTAAGCACCTTGAAATATCAGCTTTGAACAACTAAATAGCCATTTTATTTGACTCATATTCTCATTCATATATTATAAATGATGTTCACTGCCATGAATCAACACACCGCTAAAGATGATTTTCCTCATGAGATAAGGAATAACGACACGAGAGATTTCCTCCTAAATTGAATTTTTCGTGCTCTAATATTTTGTTGTTTCGTACATAATATTTTCAAGCCCTGATTGGATTTTTATTAAATAAATGATATTGACAGTTTAAAAATTTTGAATACTCATTCAAAGTGCCTCCAAATTTAAGACAAAGTAACTGCAGTTGTTAATTTTGATTCAACTGAGGTTCTGAGACAGTCTGAGGAGATTTTTGTGTGGCCTCTACAGAGGGCTTACACAATTCAACTAATTTTTTTTGCTGCCACTTAGTGTCAATTAGTGTAACTAATTATAACACCATTGTACAAAAAGAGTAATTTAGGAAAGTGTTTAATTCTTACTTGGTATTTCAGAATCGCCACAATGTCTTTGGAGAATATGTATTGCACCCGCTGTGGTGATGGGTTTGAGTCCAATGAAAAGATTGTGAACTCAAACGGAGAACTCTGGCATACAAATTGCTTTGTGTAAGTATGGAATATAAAAAAAACTATTTTTCATGAATTTATTTGCTTCGTAGATTAATGGTGATCACATTTTGAAAATGAGTAAAATACTTTTATGAAATGTAAAACGTGGATGTTAGTCTTCCAAACACCGAACAGGTCAACAGCACGGTCTGGGGGAGCCTAAGTAACATAAGCAATCTGGCAGAAAGCTAGGAAGCCTACTTAAGATCCACATAATTAAGCTGCCACACCCACACATCTGCTTTAAAATAATTTATAGTTCCACACTAGATTGTGGTTTTGCACTAAATTAACATATTAAAATAACATCTTTTCAACTTACAGGACAAAAACAGGACCAAATTGTCATAATGACATGCTCTCATTGACACCCTAGTAACGAAATCTTTATTATTACTATTTCGTCATTCCCCATTCTAGCATTTTACAATGCCGGTTGATACCTATTACAGATGCGCGCAATGCTTCCGGGTGTTCCCTGAGGGGGTGTTCTACGAATTCGAGGGGCGCAAGTACTGCGAGCAGGACTTCCAGGTGCTGTTCGCGCCATGCTGCAATAAGTGTGGTGCGTACAAAAAAATAGTGCAGTTGCACAAGCATTTTTTGTAGAAATAACAAGCCAGCAACAACAGCTAACTTATAATGATTTATTTTTGGTCCACGGGCTATAGGTTGACTACCATGGCTAGCGGCCGATGCGACAGTAGTAAACACTATGAAATCGTATGGTGCCACTTCCGAGGCCAGCAGCTCGCTCAGTAGTCAGCCGCTAACCACGGAGGTGGTTCCATACGTTTTCAGTGTTGACTACTGTCGCATCGGCCGCTAGCCATGGAAGTCAACTTTAAAAATGCTGACAAAATTCCAGCTTGCGTTGTGCGTTTAAGCTCTTGGATACTTGACTTTCTGGCTTGTGCAGGCGAGTTCGTGATCGGCCGCGTGATCAAGGCGATGAACGCGAACTGGCACCCCGCTTGCTTCCGCTGCGAAGAGTGCAGCTCCGAGCTCGCGGACGCGGGCTTCATCAAGCACGCGGGCCGCGCGCTGTGCCACGGCTGCAACGCGCGCATCAAGGCCGGCGGGCTGCAGACCTTCATGTGCCACAAGTGCCAGTAAGTGTACTACTTCTTCTTGAGCTTGCAGACGCGGGCTGCGAGCTATGCCACAGACGGCACCAGTGTAGGACACTTTAAGCTGACAGGCACTAATAATGGACACTTAGCCCTTAATTCAAAAATTATATGATCCTAAAATAAATAATAGTAATAATAAAAATGTTTATTTACTGAACAAGTATTGAACATTTTTAGTAGCAATTGGTCCCACACTAGGCTTTGCTTGTCCTGTGGTGATCAATTTCTATAAGCATTGACAGTAGACAAGTAATCATACCCTGCGCGCGCGCCGTACAGCATTACTTAAATAAAACCAAAAATTGTAATATTAAATCGAAACTATTGCGTGTGTGTGTTTTGTGAGTGTTTATATGCGTGTGTTTGTGCGTGTGCGTACGTGTGTGATATTGTACGCAATAACTTTGATAACGTTTGCTGTTTGAAAGTGGTTGCTTCACTGATGACGGACAGGTTTTTAATGCTACAATGTCTGGCAACCATGTTATAAATATAAGGATATGAAAATATTGGGAAGCATCTGCAAAAAAATGTTTTGTTGGTTAAAAAATAAGAATCAAGTGTATCATTGGGTCCTCGTCCATTACTGGTGCCAACACCCTATAGGGGCATTCCATCTTAGGGTCTCAGGGTAGGTTTTGAGTTCCTAAAGACATTGCTTCCCCCACCGAAATCCTAGAGCCGTGACTACGGGTCGGTCCCGGCGTCGGTGCCACGTTTAATTGTTGTTGACAGAGGCAACTAACTAGGACTGTTATCTCTGATTATGCTGCGGCTACCTTGGAAGTTATTGTCAAATGCTACATTTGCTAACAGCCTTCGAGTCTGTTCTTGTTTCTCGCTCGCTTCCACAGCACTTTTAGTCATAAGCTATTAGCAGTTATTAGATGAGAGCTATCGTTGACTGGTAATGTTTGTGGCAGCGGCGTGATCGACGGCGAGCCGCTGCGGTACCGCGGCGAGGTGTGGCACGGGTACCACTTCTCGTGCGCCACGTGCGGCGCCGAGCTGGACCACACGGCGCGCGAGGTCAAGCACCGCCCGGGGTACGCCGCCAACGACGTGGTGAGGCCGCACACACCTTTCAAGGCTTTACCTTCTGCTGATTTTAATGCCACGATTACTCTTGCAAGTTATTTCTGTAGGTTTGTTACAGAGTTCCTTGTCCCCTCTCACGTTTCAAACCTTTAGTATCCCACTTTGTGGTACAATTTTAGTACAAAATTGTTTTTTTGTTATAAATCGTCTTTAAATAGTTTAATGAAGTTGATCTATTTACACATAGTATATCGACATTTAGATTTAGTAATTTGTTTCTTAGTAATTTGATCTGTATCTAGACCGCACGTAGTTTAACATTTCTTTGTATGTTGAATACTTATTTATAAAATATGAATCAAAAAAAAAGAGACAATGCTATATGCAAGAGTGAGCTGCAGATATGTGCCACTCTTAACCCATAGTTGCGTCTCAAAACTTACAAAATAATTTGCAAGTGTAACTGCGGCCTACGGATTAGGGTTCGGAAAATCGGGAGCTATTATACCTACAACTAACAAAATTCCGGAAAAAGCTAAGCAAGTATGGAGTCGGCTTCTCAAAAATAATATTTTTTATTATTGAAATTCCGGGATTCCGGGATTGTATGCAACATCAGAAAATAGTTTATACGTATCAATTGTCATTGGGTTATGCCTTTTTAGCGAATTTCCTCAACATACAAGATGTTTTAACGACATACAAAATGTATCAAAAAGGCACGTGTTAATCCGTTATATTATAAGGGCTTAAATAATTATAGGTATTGTGTTAAGATGATAACATTGATAATATAATATCAAACAAACAATATTTTTAACGTGTTTTTTTAAACAGGGTATTTTTGAGTGGTTTTCAGTATATTATGGAAATCCTGAAGTATAGGAGATACAGGAAAACCGTCTTAGGATACATTAGATATTCTTTTGTGAAAAGAATTATGGTATAGTTGTTTCTTCACTTCACTAATTCTTTCTTACGAAAACACGATGCCCCTTATCCACTTAAACGGATCACCAGTTTTGTATTGCTTAATGCATAAAGTAACCGTAGTATATGCGAATAAATCGTTTTTACTAACATATACTACATACGTACATTTATACATCGGTTATATGGGTGGTGGAAAAATCAAATCATTATTTTAATAACATGTATTCACTGAAAATAAAACAACTTTAATTTTTTAATGACATCAACAAATATTGAAATTTGTGCCAGTACTGCCAACATCGTAAATTTCGCATATAGATCTGTATTCATTCGAATACAAGTGTAGTGTGAATGCTAATAAAATAATTTACAATTTACGATGGTCGCGGTACCAGCCTTATTTTTAACACTCTTAAGCACTATCATTTGGCTAAATTTTACATTAACAAAATAGACTTTTTACATTAACAAAAGGTCACAAAATAGACTTTAATTTGCTTGAGCCCGATAATATCAGAGGAGTTGTAAAGAATCGAAAAACAGTTTAAGTGCGACCTAATTACTACTATTACTAGGGCCAGGGTTGGGTTCAAGATATGAGGAATCTGTAACATTCAATGTATTTGACATATGTGAAGCTTGCTTCAAATTATAGTAAATTATAATTATTTTTTCAAGATGAGCCATAGTAAGTCTATTTCTAGATTCCGTAAGTATCCATTTAAACATGGAAAAAGATCTTTCTACATCTACCGACGTAAGTGTTGCGTATTTATAAGCATAAATGTCACTTTCCTGATTCAACTTTTCGCATATTTCTCTGAGTACATCAAAATCTGGATTTCTATTGATAAGCTGGTGTAGTTTATCAATGAATTTGTTATTCATCGTCCATTCTATGGCTAATTTTACTTCGTCAAAAATTTCAAACGCTTCTATTATAGACAAATCCCGTTTTTCCAATCTCGTAATAGCAATTTGTATTATTTCAAAATTATCGTAAATATATTGCAAGTCTACTTTTAAATTCTGCTTTTTAAGCACGTTCTTAGCCTGCCTGATAGACTCGGCTTCATTGCTGTTTAATGTGTTTACAACACTTGAGATTTTTTCTTAATTCTCAGCATAGTAAAATGCTGCTTTCAGCCAGGTTCCCCACCTTGTTATTACCGGCTGTGGAGGCAAAGGAAAAGTAAAAAACAATACAACTTTCGTTTGATGTCTGCTAATACTGTACTGTCAGTTAAATGAAAATCACATGAATTACATAAAATTTTGATCACAGCATATATAAAATGAGTCTATTTAAATACTTTCATACATTGGTATGGCTATTATTCTAATTTCCGATGTTCCGGGTAATCCCGGAAAATTTATTAGTAAAATTAAACTGAGTCCGCTTCCATATTAGTCAACATCTACGCGATGTAGGTACTGAGCCCGAAGTTTAGGTATATTTGCTCCCGATTTTCCGAACCCTACTACGGATGCAAGAAAAAGGTTTATTAGATCATTTTCACAACAAGCATTTTTTAACGTCGCGATTTTTTTTATGCAATTTATTTAGGTATTTACTTTACCTAAAAGCACCGTCGGCAGCGTGCGTTTTAATCTGTTGCTATGTTGTACCCCGACTATAGAGATGACTAAATGTATAGAGGTGTCGTGATGTTTCAGAACAACCTGTTCTGCCTGCGCTGCCACGACAAGATGGGCATCCCCATCTGCGGCGCCTGCCGCCGCCCCATCGAGGAGCGCGTCGTCACCGCGCTCGGCAAGCACTGGCACGTCGAGGTAACGCCGCCCATCCGAATATTGCACACATTCCACCATTTTGGTTCTTTCTCCGGTTCTTTTAACCAGTCAGTGAACATTTAGGAATGGTATTCAACAAGTCCGGTAGATATTATTTAGACACTATTTTCTTGTTAAAAATCTGTAACGAAAGTATAGATTTCCCTGACCTACTCAGTAGTCTTTCATTCATCACTCCAAATAGGCAATAATGACATTCCCCCCCTATCTCTGTTCCCCTTGCATCTTCTAACTACCGGCAAAACAGTTTTCTTATTCATGCCAGTAGAAATGTAAACGAGCTGTCGAGAAAGGTTGACATTGATGTGTTTAACATCAATACCCAAACTGTGAGATGTACTTTGACAAACAGTTACTTTGAGCCTTCTGCCAGCTCTTAAATTGTTAATCCTTACCCTTTGTGCCGTTTCTCCGTAATATATCTTAATTTATTGTATTTAGTTATTATTAATACCGAATCTTTAGTCGGTGCACCAATGATGACTTTATGCGATGTAAAACAACTACTGCTACTGTATTGTTGAGAACCTTTAATTGGCTTTTTGAATTTATATAAGTTTCTAATGTATTTGTGTTAGCTGTTGGTTTTCCTTAAATAAATAAATATTTAAAATCCGGTTTCGACCCTGCTACTGTCGGTAAAGAGTATTGTTGGTACCATTCACTTTGTCAGGTTGACACAGGTGGTAATTCTAATATCACTATCCTTGTGAGACCCAGTGTGTCATAGGAGGTACGTAATTAAGGCAATGTAGTTTAAACTGTATTGTAATGAGTATAAAGTTCTTTTTTATTTGTTTCTGAATTGACTATGGCATTTTGGGACCGGTACAGACGGACAGCATTTGAACTGCAAAATGGCAGTTCGAGTACAGTTCTGATGCAGTTGACGTTACTTTTACTTAGTAACTTTACTTCAACTGCATCAGAACTGCACTCTTACTGCCATTTTACAGTTCAAATGCAGTCCGTCTGTACCGGCCCTTAGAGCAAACATAGTTGGTTTAGAATAGTGCCACTCCATGTCTTCCCGTGGATATCGTAAGAGGCGACTAAGGGAATAAGGGCTTGTAGTACTGTTAGGCGATGGGCTTGTAACCTGTCACTAATACACTAGTACCCTACTTGTGCAAAATGTGGTTACAGAATTATAAACAAGCTTTTTTTAGAGTTGTTGGTATTTCTGTAGCTTTGCCTACCCCACTCTGGGAATGAAGGCTTGATGTTATGTATGTATAGTTGAACTATATTTCCTTGCTGGTAGATTCAAATTTGTGCTCACAAAAATGTCCCTGTTTTTTGTATGGTGGGCCTCACGAGGCTGTAGTGGGGTCAATCTAGGCTGATTCCCAGTGACAGCTCATACAAACACTTTAAAGGTGGGTACGAATTAGAGCAGCCTCGGGTTGAGGCACACGGCTCACCTATTTTGCTCAAATTCGTAAGCGCTCACGCGCTGTACGCGAGCATCCCGTGAGCGGCGCGCGGCGAGCCGCCGAGAGTCGGTCTTTTGACCGTGCTCAAAGGCGCCTCGGTGTGCGTGCCTCGCTTAATTTTGACGTGTATCCGAGCGTGCCGCGGAAAGAACGACAAGTTATAACTTGTTTGTGGGTGAGGTGCGTACAAATTTGATAAAGGTGCCGAGCCGTTCCACCACCGAGGCGATTTCTTCTTCTTTTTGTTATTAATTCGGTGAATTATGATAAACGCAGCCGCGGCTGTCATCGTGTCGAATGCCATTTTGAAATGACGGCTCGCGGCCAGCACGCTGCCCCACCCGCGCATGTTTAAGTGCAACCATTTGGCTCGCGAGCAGCTCGCCGCGCGGGGCGAGCCTGCCTCAGGCTGAGCCGCTCAGATTCGTACCCAGTTTTACAAACACTGCATCGGTACAAACAGACGACGTCATTCAATTTAAAATACGAAGTACGTTTCATCCTATATTGACCAAAACGAAGGTGTCAGTGACCAAATGGTACTTTGGATATAAAACCGTGTGTTTTACCATACATTGTGTTCCAGCATTTCGTGTGCGCTAAGTGCGAGAAGCCGTTCCACGGGCACCGGCACTACGAGAAGAAGGGGCTGGCCTACTGCGAGCAGCACTACCACCAGCTGTTCGGCAACCTGTGCTACGTCTGCAACCAGGTCATCGCCGGCGACGGTGAGTACTTCTCATATCAGACCCACCCTAGCATACCCCTGGGGGTAGGGTGGAACTGAACCATACCAGTGTAGTGCTTAGTCACTGATTGCGATGTCAATTTTCCCACTTAACATTAATTAGGCTAAAATACGTAGGTTAGTTTAGGTTATGTTAGTTTTGCAGCAAGCCCGGAGGGCTGAACCACCCAGAAACAGGAGCTCCGCTCTCCGTCGACACTTATTGATTTGAAATTAGACGATGTCCACGGAGCAAAACTAACATTAATAGAATACGTAGGTTGGTTTAGTTTGTGTTAGTTTTGCTCCGTCGACACCGTCTAATTTTATAAAAACAAAAAACTATAATAAAAAACGTAGGTAGGTTTAGGTTTAGATGTTTGAAATCAGTCTTTTGGTCAGTGGTATCGTTTAACTTTAAAATAACGTGTTGTGTACTTGTTTACTATTCCATCAAATCCAGCACTACTAAGGGTGGTATGGTTCAGTCCCCCCCCAGGATGGCTAGGGGTATGGTGGATCTGCCATGGTACTTCTCACCAATATATCATGGGACTCTCTCATATAACCTAGGCCCAAACGTCGCACATCGTGTTCTCTTGTATTAGGGGACGAGGCATATATCTGAGCAAAAGAGATTGACATAGTGACACTATTCCAAAACCGTTTGCGCTCAAAGGCCAATCTCACCCTCGCTTTCCCGTCTCACAAATTTAAATCCTATTACAAATCCTTTTCTGAGCACTCTGTCAGGTTGTGGAATCGGCTACCAGCCGGTATATCTTTCTATTTTTTTTTTTTCTGCTTTTTTTATTGGCCTTTTTGGTTAGTTTTTGTTTTTTGGGTGCTCTAAATAAATTTGTACACCTGTTTACCCGATGCACAATCTTTCCCTTTTCTCAATCTCTCAAGGGTTAGCTGGAAGAGATCCCTTAAAGGGATAGGTTCGCCTTTGTGCATCTTTTTATTATTATTCATGGTATTGTTTTGGTTTTTCTTTTGTAGAGTTGTAAGAAAGTGTTTACATACATACATACTATTCTTAAATCGCAATACCTTTAATTAATTAACTGCCATTGACGGCTAATCCGGACCACTGGTTCATCGCCAACGACGGATATTTCCATATTCTGACTCTGTGCTGGCTGTTGATTGACAGATTATGCAGCTACTGTGTTGAAGTGTCGAAATGATACCGTGTATAGAATTTTAATCTGAATCATGGCTTAACAATACACCATTGTTAAATAGTACAGTTGAACTCTGAAGTAGCTGTACCTTCTCGCAGTAACGTATAAAACAGAGTGGTTTGAATTTAGTATTTCAATAGCTGCAACAAGGTTCTAAAATGTACAACTACATCTGAAAGGTCCATTTATATCCTTGACTGTACTTATTCGTCCATATTTTATTTAGTGGTTATAGTGTAGTCAATCTACGACGGCGTGCCCCGTTAGCCAAATTGATTTGGCATCAATGTAAAAAACAATTTGGTATGATAAATAACCTCGTGTGGTAGCCTGGTTAGAATGGTGCCACTTCATATCTTCCCGTGGATGTCGTAAGAGGCGACTAAGGGAATTAGAGCTTATAGTATACTGTTAGGCAATGGGCTTGCAACCTGTCACTAATACACTGGTAAACTATTTGGTTTGATTGTGCAAAATGTGGTTATAGAATAATTATAAACAAGTCTTTTTAGATTTATTAGTCTGGCAAACAAAAGCGTGACCTGAGAAAACGCGGCAAATAAAAAATATACATGTGGTAATACTAATTAATTATAGTAGGAAAAAAATGATTTGATAGAGTCTGGCAAACGAAAGCGTGACCTGGATTTATATAAGTATCAAAACATTTTTTCCTACTCTAATTAGTAATACCACATGTTAATTTTTGAATTTGCCGCGTTCTCTCAGGTCACGCTTTTGTTTGTCAGACTCTAGTATTTCTATAGCTCTGCCTACCACACTGTTGGAATGAAGGCGTGATGTTGTGTGTGTGTGTGTGGTATGATAAAAAAATTATACTAGAACTTGAATACATGTTTAAATGGACGTTTTAAATATGTATTTGTGTGTTATTGGCAGTGTTCACGGCGCTGAACAAGGCGTGGTGCGTGCACCACTTCGCGTGCGCGCTGTGCGACTGCCCGCTGAGCACGCGCAGCAAGTTCTACGAGTGCGACGAGCGGCCCGCCTGCCGCCGCTGCTACGAGAAGCTGCCCGCCGAGCTGCGCCGCCGCCTGCGCCGCGCGCACCACTACACGCCGCGCAGGTAGGCCCGCTACTGCTTCCGGCGACCTCGACTTGCTAAACATTAACACTTCAGTATATCCGTGACACGTACATCTCCCATACATCACGAGTGACTTTTGCATTTGACGTGGCCTTTAAATAGCTAAGTCAAAAAGAGAAAAACCATCGTTCAGCGTCTAATATAGTACTGAAATTGCAGCAGACACTTCTTAACATCTACATTTTATGATCTTACTGACTGCGCCAGTTGCAGAAGTTACATCAAAAAAAATACTGATCGTAAGTTATGTTGATGTTTAATGGAAATAATCTCGTAATTTTACTAATTTTTTGTAATGGAAATTAATTTAATAATTAATTTAGAGTTAAGTTAATATTTTTATATTGTCATCTAGTGAAATAACAAGATGCTTATTTTGTCGTTTTTTGCCATTTGTAATTTTAATATTAATTTTATCATGTACGTAAGGTCTAGTAGACTTTATATTATGATGTGTTTTACATTGATTATAATTTCGTTTATTATTTTAGTTTATAGTATAATTAATGTTTCTCATTCCATGACTTCAACAATAAAAGTGATCAATAGCAGTTATTCCTTTTGCTCTACACACAAATCATTGGGTCACATATTTGAAAAAATAATCATTGAATTGTTCTTTTACGCTCTTAAAAGCTTTAAATGTGTGAAAGTGACATTTAAATAAATAATATGACAAAGTACAATTGACTAATTTACAAATGAAAAAATGAGTCTTTGGTTTTATAATAGTTTATGTGACAATTTCATAATGATAGGCATTAAAGCAGGTGTCCTAATCACACGAGTGTTTAAGCTAAAGTTGCGCACATTACTATCTACACTCATATTTTAGAGCTCTTCAATATTCAATCTTTCCAACTTTCATGCTATTATTCAGACTAGAGGACAACGAGGAGGATGGCTAAGGCTCTACGAGGCTCTCTCGTATTCCACTTTGCTTTACGCAATTTTGCTTCTGTAGAGAAAATATTTTTTCGTACGTTATAGTAGCTGTTTCTGTAAAGTAAACAAAAGTTACGAGCTACATTACGATGTTTACGATGTAGAGGCAAAATGGGCTAAAACAAAGTAGAATAGTAGCCCTGGTTGATATAACGCTGCTCTTTACGCAACGGTTTTTGAACGCAATAAGATATTTTTTATTACATTTAGCGATAGTTAAGTTATTTTGTTTATAAATGTAATATGGTGCCTTATTTGCCTTTATGCAGTATGAGTATTTCTCAAAAAAGTATACAATATGGCAGTATTTCGGTAATTGTATTGATGTGTAACTTACCTTTTTTATCCAACGGTTTCTTGAGAAATACTGATTCTTTTCAACGGCATTAATAATAATAATATCTCATTGATCATATTCTGATAGACGCTTCCTCTGGTATCTATACAAACCAGACCAGCAAGTTTGACTCCATTCAGTCTTACTAGTCGTTTGACCAAAAATATTCCAATTAGTTATAATTATAATTATATTCCAATTAGGCTAGAACCCATTGGAGAAGCAGGTCTTCCAATTTAACCTTTTGAAGGCCACGGTCCCCTACTTTACGTGCCCCAGAAGCAAACGACAATAGAAAATGTATGGAGCGAACTGAGCGTTCCGCTTCCGCTGACGTGTACAGCCGACTGTCAACAAGGTTAGGTTAACGTTTCAACAAGCGCCGCGAACGCTGATCTCCGTCAAACCCTAGTCTAACCAATTGGAATATTTTTGTCCAACCACGCAGGTAGATGAGCAGACTACTATAACTGGGTAGAAACAATCATATTATTGATGGCACATGCAATGAGGCCAATGAATGAGTACTAGACTCATTTGCAGTTTCTTACACCAATGGGAAAAGTGAGTATATTGAGACACGAGTCGTATTATTCCCCAAGCAATGGGTAATAGGGAGTAAACCAAAATGTGCCTTTATAAGAAATATTGTTTTAATATATTTACTGTGCCTTTAATGACTGACAAAGTCGGGAGGTTAACCTCAAGTTTTAAATAAAACTATTTCTGTACTACCAAATGAATTATATTGTAACTGACTTAACCTATTAATGAACAATGTATTTATTGGAAAAATAATATATGTAATGTAATAAAATTGTTGTAGTTTTATTTTTAAAACACAATTTGTACCTTTAGTGGGAACCCTCAGTTAAGTTTAGCTCGAGTAGTGACCGTCTACGAAGCTAGCGGTCCCGGGTTCAAATAGTAAAGACAGCTCACGTGATGAGCGCCAGTATTTGTTTCAAAGTCATGAATATTTTCTACTTTCGAACTTTCACTTATGGAGCCAGATGTCATATCTTTAATTGGAGCTTGCATATTGATAGAACGCACATATGCCTTTAAAGCACTAGGTGGACGTTAGAACGCTTATAGGCGTTGCAAGCAGCGAATGCGTTTTATTTCCTTATACAAGTATGATTATCGTTGGCTAGTACCCATAGTACTACAAGCCTAGAGCTTAGTTTAGAACTAGGTAAATTTGGGTAGGATTGTTCCTCGATATTATTTATTATTATTAATAAAAAAAACACTATCGAGGAATGTATTTTATTATTAAAAGACTTATCGATACTACGATAATCTTAATACTGCTCCAATGACTTTGCCATGAGTAATTTAAAATTTATTGAAGTTTTCACAAAGCGATGATAAATATTGCACTAGTTATTAACTTACACGAGGAGAAATATATTTACAAGTTTTCGGAAATAAATATAAGGTTTCATTTACACCACTTGACTTTTAAAACTATTTTAACACTAAGTTACACTTTTAACAATCATTTTGGAACAAAACAAGACTCGTCAGCACCCTGCCACGGGGGAGAGGTGCTTACACCAGAACAGCTGTAATGTTCTTTCCAGGAACATAAAAAAACCTTTTCATATTGCGTGAAAGCTATGAACTATAGGGTTCCACAGACTAACATGATATCAGCCGATATCGGCCTTTCACTCATCGTGTTCTTCACAGATTTTGAAATGTCAGGCAGGTAAACTGTTAGTCTATGGTGCCCCTCAAGGTTTCATTATTTTTCTTTAGTGTGATTGAGGTTATTTTGCTGGAATATTAGTTTGGGACTAAGTGTTAGGTGAGATTGTCCCCTGATATTTATTTATTTATATAGAACGGTGTGGTAACGGACTCTCTTAACTCCCAGGCTCCGTGGCAGGAGCCGGTATGGACTTGACTACTGAGCTAACAACAATGGGTGAATCAACTTTTCGACGAACTACGATTGTCACCTAATTTCCAATATTCCTTCCTGAGTACTGAATAGAGTGAACATTTAATACATTAAAACCTTATATCAAAAAACAAACTAAAGGGCTTTATGGGTTTTTTTAATGCTAAAGGTAAGTGGTACCAAAGACCCATAGACAAAAGTTTTCTGACGCTGCTATCAGAAACTGAGTAAAGAAACTTGGTTGCTTGTCTGCATTGGACAGGATCGTGTCGGTCAAAAAGTTGATTGAGCCCAATTCGAAGGCCATAGGGGCCCGGAACTGCTTAGTTGTCCTTCTTCATCCTGGGGTTGGTCATGCGGTAGATGATGGAGTCCCTCCCAGGGTCCATGTTAGCCAGGGCGTGCACGATGGCGACCAGCGCGAACACGTACGCCAGCCCGAACCACAGCAGGATGTTGAAAATTGCAGCGTAATCATCGGAGGAGGCGTTGTCGTTTGACTAAAAACAATTTTAGAATTAACAGGTGAAGCAAATCACAAACTCGAAGCATGTTCATTAACGCGTGAATGTATCAAGTTAAGGTTAAAGCATCATCTACTCCGATCACCGGAGAAATGAATGACTGTGTTGAGTGCTAATGAACATCCCTGAAGTTATACCGTAAAAAGGAATACACCATAGTGTTACATTTGGCAATGGCGAATATTCTGCCCTGCTAAGCCAAATAGCAGTATGTCCAATAAGTCTTCTGTAGCAATCAAAACCTTATTACTAACAAGAGAAGATTGAATCTACTTTGGCAATTGAATCTGACATGCTGTGTTTTAGCTTAGGAGGGCAGTATTGTGGACAGTGTAATTTTCTTCGACTTTCACTATTACAGCAGTTTCGAAGAAGAGTCTTGACATATAAGTGTTTAAAGGGATTTTAAAAGGGTTTTTAATATTTGATATGGAACTCTACTAGGGTTATTTCTTTGATGTATTTCAATTTCCATTATTAAATCTAAAATCAAACGGCAACGATGTATCACAGTCACCCACAGTAGATAGTTATCTATCTATCTACTGGAGCCCATTTTATAAAAGCTTGTAACTTGCAATACAAGTGCAAGTCTCTTTTTAATAGTACAGCTGAAAATAGACGTCCACTTGCATTACAAGTTATACTCCATTTCATATACCATGGCCCGATGCACTTGAAGCTTAACAATAGGGCTCATAATGTTTGCCTTTTGTTATCTAATTAGGAGCACTTCAAAATGGCACGCGTCGGTCCAACCTGCATACCACGCCGCAAAAGGGTCTGGCCAGGTATCTTTTGTTATCACTAATCCTATTGTTAACGCCTAATGACCGTCTCAAGTGCATCGGGCCATGGTATATGAAATGGAGTATACAAGCTTTTATGAAATGGCCCCCTGGTGTCTGCAGTTCTAGTATGAGACCTAATCATTACTGAGATTTGTGCGATAGTACAAATTGAAATAAAACCATATTCGGATTCTATCGCGTGTATCTGAAACAGACGCTTTGAGCCGTTTTAAGTGTGGCACGGGCAAGACAATAAATGGCTTAGATTTTGAAATCTTGACAAATTTTAAAAAATCCGATTTTTTTCTCTTTCAGTTCATTTTTTAATGCCATAACCACAAACGTAAGAATTTTTTATATCTGGTTGTTGCCAAATATTCCTGAAAAGTTAGCCTTTCACACGGTATATTTGACAAAAACTAGATTTGAAAAATGCTTACATTAAAAAAAATAGCTAAGGGAGAAAAATTAAGATTTTTACAAAATGTACAAAATCTCAAAAACTCAAGTGATTTTTACAAAACCTAAAATTAGATTTTCCGAGAGATAATTAGCAGCCCTATTAGCTGTCGACGGATCATTGTCGGTCTACGGGACACCTGTATTACCAATAAAACCCAAAATAGTTCAATTCGATTCTAAAAACTAGTTAATACCGCGTCCTGTAAAAGCTACAAATTAGTAATTACACTTAAAATCAACTCTTACTTTTCGACTATAAGTGGTTGGCTACATAAGATATAGAACAATTTCCAATTTACTAGATAACCAATTGTTACTTATACTTAATTTAACCCTTTATAAGGCACAGGCGATTTAGCGACCACATATTTATTTAGAATTTCAACCTTAAGTAATTCAGAATATGATACATATTCTTTTGTATTTACATGAAAAATAACTTTCTTTTAAATGATTTTGAGGAAGTGTCAAAATTGGGACTATGTTTAACTTTCACGTAGCATTACTTTATAACTGGGGCCTTATAAACGGTTAAGCGTCTCTCTGAGTGCGGCAGCTAGAAACTACAAAAAAATATCTACAGTTACTGAAATATTAAGAACAGCGTTCACACCATGGAAGGGTTAGTCGCATTGGAGGGTTTAGCGGGCTTGGTGGGCTTGGAGGTTGGATTTGCCTTGGTGGTTGATGGATTTATCTCGGTGATTGGTGGATTTATCTCGGGGTTTGGTAGATTTGTCTCGGTGTTTGGTGGATTTATCTCGGGGTTTGGTGTATTTGTCTCGGCGGGTGATGGATTTATCTCGGTGTTTGGTGGATTTGATTCGGTCGGTTTGACGTCTTCGTCGTCGCGCGCCCTGCGTCGGTGCGTGAGTGAATCAAGGGCATTATCGGATACCACCCGTTCCTGAACCACCGCTTCATCCAGCTTTCAGATAACAGAGATTTATTATTACTATAGTAAAGCGCTCTTTAAAAAAAAAAATATTTTCTACAATACCTAGGAAAAGCAGGTTAAAGAATTTATTTATATCTCAAAAGAAATTACATTTAACTTAATGAGAGATTTATCGGCATGCCTTAAGTATTACGTTGCGTCCGCGAGCGTCTGTGCTTACTACGTACTTACAAAACTAATAAAAGTACCTATATAAAATTATGCAATTATTAAAGACACATTATAGAGTAGAACTGAACATGACAACGACAAACATCACATTTCTGCACGGCTAGCACATGACGGCGCGCGAGAGACTACCCGTCATTGTCCAATTAGAACGGTCAGAAAAAGACAGGTAGTCTATCTCGCGGGCGACATAAGTCGCCAGGGCTGAACTCAGGCCGAAGATAAAGGGATATTATCAATAACATAAGTTTTAAGTTTTGCTTTTAAATAAATAGTCCGAATCCACATTTTTAATACTTTTTGGTACATTATTATATATCCGTGCTCCTTCAAATCCTATATTTTTAGTTCCGTAATTCTTTGTACCAGGGAATTGTGTAAATAAAATGTCAGCATTGCGAAGTTTTCGCTGGCTTTTTTCCTTATTTGTCACAAAAGTAGTTTCAATGTCAATGTTTAATGCAATATGGTGACTTATTTTTTGTATTTAGCCTTAAATAAGAAGTCTTAGACGCATTTACAGTAAGTAATTTAGACTGAAACATCTAAGTACAGTCAGGTGCAAAACTGAGTCAATCACCTAGTACAATGTTAATAAGTTGATGATAATCGAAGCTATTTTCAAATGCTTAATATAAAATAGTTTTCCTTGAAGTTAAGTACCAAACTCCTGTATAAATGATGTATTTGTCATTAGTAATTTTGAACCAATTCCATTCTCTTTAAAATGAGGTATCAACTGCTTGAATCAGGGACGTAGTTTTCTAGTTATTGCAGAATTTAAATCTGCTACCATTGTGAACTAACAACCAGTTTGTATGACTAATTTGTCTCAAAGCAAAAGTGAACCGTGCACCGAACTAATGTCACCAACAAATGCTACCAAAAATATAAGTCTGATTTAAATAATTTCCTACTCATTTTAAAAAGGCTAAATTTCTTAAATATTATCAGGGTCCTTATTTAAGGTTGCCACAGAGAGAATTAAAATATTAGACAAATAAAAAAGTTAAATTTAACAGTTTTTACGTTAAAATTACTTAAAAATACATTTACAGAAATGTCAGGTAAATCATTTGGTAGGCGGATTTGTAGCAAATTTCAAGGAGTACTTGTCGTATTAAACATTTAAAGATACCTTTAATTATCATCAACTTATTTACTTACTAAGGTGCTAATATTGATTTACTTTTGCACCTAACTGTATATTATGTAGATCCGTTTGAGCCAGTTCTTGGATGTCATCAAAAGAATGAACGAAGTAAAAGATGCAAGTGTCAGCATACAAAGATATTTCACCGTGAAGTGCAAGTTGACTTATAGCATTAACGTATATTAGAAACAATAGTGGGCCAAGTATTGATCCTTGAGCAACACCGTAATTTAAGGGCTTTAAGTGCACTTTGGTAATTACTAATTTTGACTATTTGGAAGCGATTGGTTAAGTATAATACGAACATTTTATAGACCTAATCAGTTATACCTATGCCATCTAGCTTGTCTAATAGTAAGGAGTGACTAACGCTATCAAAGGCTTTTTTAACGTCTATAAATATCCCAAGGCCGATTTTCTTTGCATATGTTAGTAATTAAGTCGATTGTAGCTGAAAGCGTACTGGATTTCTTACGGAAGCCATACTGTAAACAAGAAAACATCACAAGAGTTTCATCATCAAGAATAGGTCATAAATAACCTTTTCGAAAATCTTCGTGATTACAGGCAGTACTGAGATAAATTACTAAAATAGAACAAATAACTAAACTGTAAGTCTTTCTCATGTTACTATTGTTTTATTTGTACGAACAGGGAACCATTCCGGTGGTCGTTTGAAAGTCACTTTCGTCCCTGCGGTGTAACTGGTACAAGTCTACCAAATCGATTCCTTGGCCACTATGAACTATGTCAATGTGACGTTGTAAACCAAATTATGAGTCTCTTAAGTTTAGGTACGTCAGAGTGCTAGTATATAAATCATGGGGGAGGTTAATTTGTCTTACCAGGTCCCGAGTGGTAGCATTGAGCGCAGGGGCGGCGCGCACACGGCGCGTGTGGGCCACGTCGGTGGCCACGGCGGTCACGAGAGCCGAACCGTGGTAAGCCTTCACAAACGCGTTGCTCAGCTCAACGATGGCTTGACCTGTGTCAACGTTAATCATCCTTACTAATCCTGATTCGTAAGGATCCAAGTTTTTGTTGCCGACTGTACTTTTTTTGCAGTCATTTACTGCTTATCAAGACCAATCTAATGAGTCCAAAGTCCAAATACGGTGGGTCTCCTTTGAGTATAGTGGAGACGCTGTCACCACCTTCAGACTCCATTATGAGCCCAGGCCGTTGATGCCATATTATTGTATTGTCATACAGTCACTACTTTGAAAAAAAAAACCTTGTATCTCAAATTTTGTGATGTATGATTTTAAACTTATTTATTTTATTTATTCAATAAACCCACAGCACAATATTGATAAAATATAGGTATGATACAGAAAGCTTATACATAGGCCAATTATCCGGGATTTTCTTATATAATAACTGATCAAGGAGAAATTTAGGAGGTGACATACATTATAGAAACAAGAGTGTGGCTAACTTTCCATGGTTCTGCGTTGTGCTTGTCAGTGTGTGTGTAGGTGTGTGTGTGTGTGTGTGTGTGTGTGTGTGTGTGTGTGTGTGTGTTGTGTGTGTGTGAGAGAGTTAGTGTTAGCATGTTTTTATCTATCTATCATGCTTATGAGAGAAAGTGGAAATAATATACTACTAGAATCAAATTATCTTATGTTTAAGTTTAAAATCATACATCACGAAATATGAGATACGAGGCTTTTTCAAATTAGTGACGATATACAAATATCACCTCAATCGGAACCCGGGAAGTTCAAATCTTCCTTACAAGATTTGATCCAATCATACATACGTACAAAAAATATAATATAAAAGCTTGTAAAATCGCTTCAACCGATTGACGTCAAATTTCCAGAGATAGTTAACGTTCCGAAAACGGATGTTAACGCTACCACCTCCCTAACGGCCCCCACCACGGCTGTCCCGCCAGCGAGCGCCGTACCATTAACACCCACACACGTCTTATTACTTCACGACTGGTTAGCCTAGTTTGTGTATGACCTTGACTTCGAAGCTAGCGGTCCCGGGTTCAAATCCCGGTAAGATAATTGTATTTAATTAATGTATTCTATATAATTAAGTATAGATTTAGTTTATGACTAGATAATCAATTTGTGCGACATTGTCCCCTGATATTTATTTATTTCGTAAATTATTAGTATCACAGTACATTATTAGTTGTAATAAATAAATGAATAAATATCACAGGACAATCTCACACAAATTGACCTAGTCCCAAACTAAGCTCTAGGCTTGTACTGTGGGTAGAGAACGATAAACTTACTTACATAGAGAAACATATACTTAAACATCCAAGAGTCAGGAACAAATACTCACGTTCATTACCGGGATTTGAACCCAAGACAGCTAGCTTGAAGGTAGGGTCACTACCAACTAGGCCAAAATGTTGTTTTTTTTTAATTAATTCTTTGATATCCAGTGTTGTCTTGTCTACTTATTTATTTTCTTACAGCAAATTTTACAAAATTGTTAACATTAAATTCATTACAAATGTAGCAATTAACAGAAATGTAAAACGCCCCAGGTGAATTAACTAATATTAAGTCTTGTACTTACCTAGAAGCCTCTTGGCTTCCTTGACTTGGAGAGAGTTGGGTCCGTGGAAGTCTGACAGAGGATGCAGAGATTGGAAACGGAAGTTGTAGAAGTCTATAATGTTATCTGGTACGATGACACCAGATAGGATCTAAAAAAAATGTGTTTTTTAGCGTTATAGAGACTACCAATGTCTTAAAACCCTAAAGTCATTGAGAGAGCCAAGGCACCGCAATACGGCTTGTTCCCGTACTAAACACTTACGCTGACATATTTCTGTGCAAAAAATATAACATAAATAAATAAAAAGCACCCGTAAAGCGCAGCAAAACGTTGCAAGTATTAAAAGAAGGAAACCAAGTCCAGAAAAATTATCAAACTCAAAGAAATTACCGTGGAAGTGATAGCTTTTAGGACTCCAAGCTCGTTGAGGAACTGGTTATCCTCCTCCACAGTTGTTATTAAGTGTTGGACCTCCCCCTTGTTAACCTTTAGGGGTGTGATGTCACCAAACATCTTTGAATACTCAAAAACCTGAAATATAAATGTAAATTATCTATACTACTATACTAATATTATAAAGAGAAATGATTTGTATGTATGTATGTGCATATGTAACAAATCTCAAAAAACTACTGGGCTTTTTGAAATCGTCAAAAATTCTTTATTATTCCAGATTAACATAAGCTATGCCTCCCCAGGGATTTACTTGTGATAGCATTACGTATAAGATCTGGTCACATTCCCTTAAATTTATTTTTAATTATGATGAGAGTTGTTCAGTTCCCTTTGTGTGAAAGGTGCAATAAAACTGAAGATTTAATCCATTTTTTGATAGAATGTGACCAGAATAAAAGTCTCAGGGATAAATACTTGAGTCACCTCAATCTGTATAATGGTGAAGTGAATGCTGTGCTGGCACGCCCGTTGTCTAGTGATGCTATTTTAATTTACAAATTTGTTAAGCATTCCTTTATTGCCAGAGATTCACGCTCTGGGGGGAGAGCCCCATGATTATTTCTTATTTAAGAGTCTCCCCATGAGGCTGAAATAGTCACGTATGTGTACTAAAACCTCCATAAAATATCAGATAAAAAAAATAAAAAAAAAACAAGCTATGTATTATTTTTCGGACGGAGTCGCGCCAACAACTATAAAAAAATACTTATTTCCCGACTATAATTAAGAAATTTTAGAAATAAGAATGTTTAGAGAAATTTGCATAATATTGATATTTTCTTAACTAAAAATATTTTGTAATAACAATATCCACGCCTTTTAGTTCTTAACTTCTTTTATAGCAATGAGGTTTGAGTCTCCTCTTAGTTAATAAGTTTGAATACCTAAAGAGGAAAATAAAAATAACAGGTTATATTATATTACTAAAATAATATACAAAGGAAAAAGGACAATAAACAAAAAACTAACATTCTGTGAGAAAATCATGACCCAGTTGGATTATCATAACAATGCAACAGATCAACATGTTTCAGAATTGCTAGAAGTCCTTCATCAGGGCAAATATCTAGGCATTAATATGGGAGTTAGCCTTTATTTAGTACAGCAACGTTTGAAGTGAACCCTCCTTTTTAGGGTTCCGTAGCCAAATGGCAAAAAACGGAACCCTTATAGATTCGTCATGTCTGTCCGTCTGTCCGTCCGTATGTCACAGCCACTTTATTCCGTAACTATAAGAGCTATACTGTGGAAACTTGGTAAGTAGATGTATTCGGTGAACCGCATTAAGATTTTCATACAAAAATAGAAAAAAAACAATAAATTTTTGGGGTTCCCCATACTTAGAACTGAAACTCAAAATTTTTTTTTTCATCAAACTCATACGTGTGGGGTATCTATGGATAGGTATTCAAAAATGATATTGAGGTTTCTATTATAAATTTTTTCTAAACTGAATAGTTTGCGCGAGAGACGCTTCCAAAGTGGAAAAATGTGTGTCCCCCCCCCCGTAACTTCTAAAATAAGGGAATGATAAATGTAAAAATAATATATGATGTACATTACCATGCAAACTTCCACCGAAAATTGGTTTGAACGAGATCTAGTAAGTAGTTTTTTTTTAATACGTCATAAAAACATTGATCAAAGCTACAACGAACTTTTATATTATGTTACTTGCTGCTACGGAACCCTTCATGGGCGAGTCCGACTCGCACTTGGCCGCTTTTTTTATAATGGTTTCACATCTTGCAAAAGATGTATTTTGCCAACATCAGAGTAGACATCCAAAATTTGTTTAGAGAAAGGTGACCTCTCCACCTATTCTGAATGTTTCACTATACACTAACGGCCGAACCCTATATTCAAACCGCGGATAGATAAGGCTTACCTCGGGTTGAAATTTGACATTTGCCCATACAAAATGTGTCAAATTTTAATCCGAAGTAAGGCTATCTGTCCGCGGTTTGAATATAGGGTTCGGCCGTAATTGTGTCAACCAACTTTTGTAGTTTTTAAGGCATTTAAGTTTTAAGAAAAACTTAACTAAGTGGTCAAGATCACTTTAGAATACTCAGTGTTTTATTACGTGAATAAAAAGTGAAACTAAGTGACCCAGAAGACCAGATATTTATTTACACGTGAAATGGGCTTGCTATGGTTAGTCTCTAAGTGAGCAGTATTTTTCACAAAAATGATTTTCTGATTTGGAGAACTTATTTCCATTTGTACAGTCAAGGTCATAAATATGTATACACTTTAGTACCTTGTCACTTTAATCGCTGGACAATTTCATATGGCAGTTTAAACATGACGTTAAATAGACAAGGTACTAAAGTGTATACTTATTTATAACCTTGACTGTACTAACAAGTAATGTAAATATGCCTGGCAAAGATTAAACTATGTCATAAAACATAAGACAGAGTTTTATCTACAAAAAAATGTTGATTCACTCATCTGTGTAATTCAATAAAAAATTGTTAAAGAAATTAAACTAAAATGAGGCAAACTACTAACAATGACACAAATTACTTACATCACCAGGGTCGGAAAGCCTGAACTTAACAAGCTTATTTGCCCCCTTCCCAAAGCGCTGCTGAATCCTGTGCTGAATAGCTTCAAAGGTATCTGGTTCATACTGATCCACAAACAGAGGAAAAGCATGGGCCTTGGGAACTACCTGCAAAATTAAAAAACACTTAAGACATAAAGTCTACTACAACTCTTTGAAAGTCACATGCTCATGGGCTTGACCTTGCAAATAAATTGAAAAGAAAACTTACATTTTCAAGGCTGGATACACCGTCTACGTATACCTCGACAACAGCTTCGGGAGTAGCGAAAGGATCTTCTATTGAGAGCCCATCCCATTCAGCATCCTGCAAAGATAAGTTACAAGTTACTTACAATCGGTCCTAAAGTGCCAGCCACCTGAATGCTTATAAACACATACCTCTTCAACTGATAGTCCCAAAGAAGCGGAGAAAATTTCTTTCAGGAGGCTCTCATAAGTCCTGCTCGACCCCAAAAACTTGAGGGACCGAGGGGTGTGGATCACGTCCAACTCCCCTGCGGCCTGAGACCCTATAACATAACATATCTTTCCTTAGACCAGCAAACACTAAAAGTGATAATCCGAATAGTCTAAAAATCCAATTTTACTTACCGACTATAAATAAAGCAAGGGAAAACCAGAAGACGACCATTTTCACAGCCATTTTATCGGACTAACTTCTACTAGCTATGGGCGGACTGTCATATGATTTAAGTCTTGCCATAATATTGAATTGTGTTGCTGTGTCTAAAATAATTTTACCTCGAGCTAGAAAACGCATCTCAATTTAAGGGCGTGCCGAATAGTCTTAAGAGTTTTCTGTGGTGACAAACAATATGAAGCAGCCATGTATTTGATATAAAAAAAAAAACAGTCCGAAAGTCCAGCATGAAAATAATATTCTAATCAGTAGGGACAATAGATAGGTATTGTATTGGGTGTAGTAAAATTGTGACGAAGAAGAAGTGATGCATGACACTTCAGGTTTACTTGCATTTATCTTGGGATTATCTATGGTTTATCTAATATTTCAATGTAGAAATTTCAAAAAGTTTCAAATTGAGAAAGTTATGTATTATTTTATTATATTCGTAAAAAATATGTAATCATAAACGATAAAAAGTGTATGCTTTAATTTAGTAAGTAAGTAACACAACAGAAAATATGTTTTTTATTTCAGATTAGATTATTTTCTTGTAAAACAACTCAATGTTACTCAATTTATTATAAGCTTGTTACAAAGTAAGCTTTCTAGCTACCGATTTTTATTGACTTATGTCAATTATTGTACACCATAATTATGGTAGATTGTAGTGATGCACACACCAATGTACTTGTCACCTGTATAAAATATTATACTTGTTACCTACAGTCATGCAATAAATATATTTTTGATTTTGATTTTTGATTTTAGTTGCATCTCTTTCAATCGCTATGGCAAACGAAGAAGATGCATAATGTTCGGTATGTGACGAAGTCAATGAAGTGCTATCGTGACGTCTGTCAATACTGTCAAAAGTGTCAAATTGAATTCAAAAGTCGTTCAGTCATTTATCAAGTTTGTGTTGAATGAGTTGTGTCATTTCATAACCTGTAGTTGTTTATTTTGAATATTTTCTAAGAGTATATACGCAGTTACTTAAAATTTTAGCAAAATATAATTTTTCCCAGTTACGTAATCATTTCATTCTGATCCGATTCTGTCATACCTTTAAAGATGTCTCATAGAAGATCAAGTTTTAAATCGAACGATTTGTTTCCCAGAGAAATTGACATTGAAGTGTGTCTAAAAACGTTGAAATTCTTCCAAAAAATTGAAGGTGATGTGAATTGTGTGGTGTGGGATGCATCTTTAGTTTTGGCTAAGTACCTTGAAACCATGTGCCAGAATAAGGCCGACTTTTTGAGCGGTTTCAGGCTGTTAGAGCTTGGATCAGGTTTGGGGGTCGTCGGTCTGACAGCAGCGACTTTAGGGTAATTATTAAATCCAATTATGTGTTATCCTATTAAGTAATTTGGTTGCCTAATTAATTTAATTGTCTGATTTGTTAATAGAGCACAAGTGACCCTTACAGACTTACCAGAAGCATTGCCGCTGTTGAGGATGAATATTAAAGAGAATAAAGCCAAAATAGCAAGCATGGGTGGCTATGCTATAGCAGAACCTCTAGTGTGGGGGGACCAGAGTTCTCTAGTCCTCAAGGAAGAGTTTGACATCATAGTGCTGGCCGATTGTGTTTACTATGAAGAGGTAATCATGACACCACACAATCCTACACAACTTTTATGTGTACACGGTTATTGGTCATAAGAAATTTCTTGTAGAGGTGTAAATAAGACTTAATTCATAGTAATTCAAATAATTATTTTTTTATTTCAGAAAAGGTACTAGTGAGCTTTTTTTAATCCTTTATAGAAATGTGTTAAATAACCAATTATACTAGTCCACTAATGGACACAGACCTCTCCCATATATTTAACTCTAGGCTTTTTAAATTGGTTTTTTTTATTTGAAATCTGTGTTTTGTATAATTAACCTTCTATATTAAATTTATAGTTATTTTAACACATTGACTGCAGCTATGAGCATACTCTGTTGGAGCTGGCAGTCAATGTGTTAATAGAACGAAAATACACTTAATGGCAAAACGACTTTTCCCCAGAATCATTTACATTAACTTGACTTAATACTACAACTAGTTACAACTCATTTTACTTTTAAAGTTGTCCTCTTGAACTGTGCCAGAACAAGGTAAATGTCCTGGACCCCCCATTGCATATATCTGCTCTTAATGGGTATTGCACCTAGGACTATGAGGTTTGTCGACCACTGCCTACAACCAAATAAGTTCCGGATTACAGTAACATAAAGGTGGGTACTGACCCACATTGCGAGATGTAATGTAACACAGCGAGCATTTGTGCAGTCAGTACGTAATTGCTTGCTGGTTTCCCCGTAAAACTATGTACTAACTGCATGAATGCTTGCTGTGTATCATGTTACATTATACCTTGTAATGTTTGATCAGTACCCAGCTCTACAGATTATTATTATTGGATGTCATTCTGTTTTAGGCGGTGGAGCCTCTGCTGAGAACACTGCAGTGCTTCAGTAGCACTATATCCAAGAAGCCCACCATGTATTTAAGTCAAGAACTAAGAGATACTGAAATTCAAAGAGCTCTGTGGAATAAGTTTTATGAAAAACTATCTGATATCTTTTATGTTGAGAAAATCCCAGCAGAACAGCAACACAAAAACTATAGAAGCCCTGACATAGTGCTGTTAAAGATTACAAAGAAATTCTAATTAGACCTAATTTAAATTACTTAAGTTACTTTTCAGACAATAACTTTTCTACATTAAGCTTTACATAACATATTTATAAGTTTAAAGATAGCTCAAATCTCTTTAACTATTTATTCTCGTGCCCAGTGCCTGCTATGCAGTACAAAGCTAGTTGTAAAAAAAAGTTTAGTATATTTATTGACCTATGAAAATTAAATTTTTACCTATAGCCCAAATTAGTTTGAAGGCTTAGTTAATGTTTTTTGCCACACAAAATAGGCGCTTGAGATAAGAGTTTAAAGTTTTTAAAGTTTGTTATTTATGACAGTACAATACCTGAAGTTTGTGTAATCAAGGCGAAACCCTTAAAGAGTGTGGAGCCAGCTTCATTACATAATTTCACAGTTTCCTGAATGATCTCGAAACACAGAGTTTTGGAGTACCGCATGTATTTAATGTCGAACTTTTCTTGCTGAGCTATAAGATTCAACATGAGAATGTCTAATTTATAGAGTTCCGTTCTGAAATGGCAGTGAGACTTCAGTGACGGTCTTTCTATATGACACATCAACTACAAAAGCTTGAACTTGAAAATATTTTTAATACTTATTGCAAAAAGGGGTTTAAATTGAAAAAAATAAGTGACACATTAAAAATAATGGGGTGTTACATAATATATAATAAATCCTCGATCTACACATTCCAAAACTATGTTCTTTATTAAAATTAAAAAATATTACCACGCATCTCAAAAATTTATAAGGCTAAAATAACATGTCTATAATAATACTGAAAAAGGAACAATACTCATATTGTCTAGGAAAATCTGGGTAAGCCGACATGGACCTTATTGCATGGATCATATGAACTTAAAGTATCTTTGGACCTAATTCTACTTCTCTGTAAGTATTAGAAAACGGAACGCTTGGTGCGCGAGCCTGACTCCCACCAAACGGTTTTTTTTCATGGTGCTGGTGTACCTTGGGAGCAAGGTTTAAGGGTTAGATTACGGCTTCATTTGTCAATCGATTAAGTAAGTGAAGTTTTTTCTACATGCTCGGAAATGTTAGCATTACTCTTGTCAAAACAGCCTGTTACGGACGAATCGCTCGCTTTCGTTTTTTACGCTAATAGAATCTTGTTAGATTCGAATTAGCGTATTGTGTAACTATTTCATAAGATTTTTGTCTAGTTTGTAATGTTTTATGGAAGTGAACCTTTTATTTTGTTGCCGCTCGTCCCCATAACCTATAATGACCATGTTTGTTTTATTGTGATCCCCGAGGTACCCGGCCTCATATCTAACCTTGGTCCTGAAGGTCGGGTACTCTCCGAAAGCATGGGAGGGTTCCAATTAGGAATAAACTGGGATTGGGCCCTCCCGAAGCTACTGAATGTCCTACCACCGGGAAAGTAAGAATGTTACAGTGGTAGGACATATACATATAGACGGGCGGCAACCTAAGCTTTAATATGCACTCTTTCATAGAGAAATCGATAGGCAGGTTCTAGAAAGATAAATTAAAGTTGTATAATTCATAGAGGATCTCGAACACAAAAAAGAGCGAATTGGTGCCGTGTGCAAACGGCTCACTTTACGGTAAAGCCTGGGGGTATATATACCGGAACACACCCTCAGTCATTGTAGCCCATCCGATCAGAGCCGGAGTCCCGCAGGGCTCTGTTCTCTCCCCAATTCTCTTTTCGTTGTTCACAAACGATATACCTAGAGTTCCGCATGTTCATTATGCACTTTTTGCTGATGACACCGCCATCTATACGACTTCTATCCGCCCCTCGGTTCTACACGGTCGCCTCCAGGACGCCATCAACGAGTTAGGTCGTTGGTTTAGGCTCTGGAGGATCGAAGTGAATCCGGAGAAAAGCGCCGCTGTGCTTTTTTGCCGGAAACTCAGTCTCAGTTGGTTAGGTCCCTCCTACAATTCTATTCGACTCTACGATAGTCCCATTCCGTGGGCTAACGAGGTCAAATATCTAGGGGTCACCCTAGATCGTCGATTGCTTTTCCGGCAACACATTAGGCGTGTCCGGAATCGCGCGGCCTTCATTCTAGGCCGTCTCTATCCGTTGTTGAACAAACGCAGTAAGCTGTCGCTTAGAAATAAGATGACAATTTACAAGACGTACGTTCGCCCCATACTAACTTACGCTAGTGTGGTCTTCGCTCATGCGAACTCGACTGCTCTGTACCAATTCCAGGTGCTGCAGAATCGATTCTTGCGCAGAGCCGCGGG
Source organism: Acleris holmiana (assembly GCA_949316455.1). Lineage (NCBI taxonomy): Eukaryota > Metazoa > Arthropoda > Insecta > Lepidoptera > Tortricidae > Acleris > Acleris holmiana. The sequence goes on from OX438771.1 coordinate 20,357,073, forward strand.
CGCTCCGTGGTTCATGCGCAACTTAGATCTTCACGACGACCTCGGTCTTCCAACCGTGGCCAAGTTTATGAAGGATGCCTCTCGGCGGTTCTTCAATAACGCTCCTCACCATCCTAACCCCTTATTACGCGATGCCGTAAATTACGTCCCGCTCGTGGGCGTATCCTCTCGGAACAGGCGTCCCCGACACGTAATGACCGACACCGATGACACTATCACGGCTGCCCTCGCAGCCCGCGAAGATATTCGTCGCCCAACCGTCTCACAGGGCAACACCAGCTTAGATCCATACACACCACAACGTCTCCGTCCGCGGCGGAGGCGTCGGCGTCCCCCGGCTCACCCTACACGTGGGCGACCCCACTTTGCACCGGTACCGGTACCGGTTAATTCACAATCGACACCCAGATGGAGTTTCTTGACGCTTCTTCTCAGTCTGGTCTAACGTAAAATTTCCGAAGCGTATTGTAGCATAAAACCAATTCGATTGAAATTCTCCCCTAGCGTCCTAAGTCCGAGGTCGGCCCAATAGGGGCGCCCTTAGGCATGCTAGTGTAAAACCCATTTTTAGCGTGGACTCCCATCAGGAGTCCGCCCTCTCTCCGGCGAAGTAGTCAAAGCCATCAGAGGCTAACTACGTAGGTCCCTCAAAAAAAAAAAAAAAAACAGTCATTGTAGTTGCAATAGAGCAGTAGTAGCAGTAGGAGCAGTTGAAGAGTGAACCAGAGGAACCCAAAGGAGCAAAAGTGAATCAGAGCGAACCTTCGGACGAACATTCCGAACGAACATTCAGAGCGTACATTCGGACGAACATTCCGAACGAACATTCCGAACGAACATTTGGACGAACATTCGGATGAACATTGGAGCAAAATTGGAGAGAACTTCTTAGCAACTGAACCACGAACCGCAAGGAAGAACTCATCCTCGAACCCCGCTCATTGTCGAACCTCGCTCATTCTCGAACCTCGAACCTTGTTAAGTTTAGAATCAGTTTAACTTTGAACCTGTAGCTGACTGATTGATTGATTCGTCATCTGTCTCAAGGAAACAGGATTGATCATGACGTCGAAGCTTTAGTTCTGAAAAGAACAGTTTGTTTGTGTGCCCTGACAAGGACAGTTTGAATTGAATTGAATCTTCTGTATGCATCGAAGTATAATTATGTTCGGAGCGGACGGAGCGCGGAGCGGACGCGCAGCGGAGCGACGATGTTTTCACTTCAACAGCCAGGAGCGGAAAAGAACGATTTTCGGCGCGCGTCGGTTTTATAGGCGCGCGAGATAATCAAAATACGCTTCTGCGCAGGTCGCCCGCGCATCACGCCACCTACGACCTACGCTCCGTCTCGCTCTAGACCTCTCACTCTCACTTGTAAATAGTTTACTCGTTCCTCCATAATATATGTGTGTGTATACTGTTAGCTTTAAGTAATCACTTTTTGTAAATAAATATACATTCATTTTCTTCCGTCACAACTACAAGAAGTGTTTCAATAATCTCCCTACAATTACCAACACTTCTACATTGGTGACCCCGCTGAACAACAAGCAGCCAACAACCAGAAGAAGATGTCAGCTCCGGAGACCAACCACACCGCTCCGCCCGCCCAGCCTGCGCCACCGGCAGCAACCGGACACGTGCAGATCCCCGAAGCATGCGGCGAAGTCACCTCAATCTCGCTCGCACTCCGACTCCCACCATTTTGGCGCGACCAGCCACGGTTGTGGTTTGTGAATTTCGAAGCAGCCACAGCCGAACTGAAGAGGAGCCAGAACCAACTCGCACAAATGGTTATCGCACGAATGGAGAAGCAAGATATCCAAGAACTTACGGATATCCTATACAACCCGCCTGCCCAGAATTATTACAACATAATTAAGGAGCGTCTCATCCGGCTATACGAAGACTCCGACAGCAAGCAAATCAAGATGCTTTTGTCGGAGATGGAGCTTGGAGACCAAAAATCCAGTCAGTTGCTTCGCCGAATGCGTGATTTAGCACGAGACAAATTCAACGACGACACAATTAGAATCATGTGGATGAACCACCTTCCCACTCACATCCGATCGGTGCTCATCGTCAGCGAAAAGTTCAACAACAAGGCGACACTAGACGAATTAGCCGCGCTCGCTGACAAGATGCTAGAAGAATGCCCACAAATCGCTACAGTTGCAACGCCGCAATACGCAGCACCACAAATCGCCGCAGTCTCAACTCAACCAAGAAACCAGGATACACAATTTCTTATTAATGAAATAAGAAGATTATCACTGGAGGTAGCCGAGCTGCGTGCAAAACCACGGCAAAGAGACTGGAACTACAATCGTTCGTCGAATCCACGCTATCGTTCCCGTTCCCGAAACTCATCGCAAAACCGCAGCCGCAAGACCTCTCCCGCGCCAACCACGCCGTACTGCTACTACCACCGCCGTTTCGGCATGGATGCCAAGAAATGCGCATCGCCTTGCAATTTCAAGACTATTGACCCGGAAAACTAAAACTAACGCTGGCTGAAGCGGGATCCGGCGTTACAAACCACTCGCACCGCTTATTCGTCACAGACAAGAAGACGAAATTATCCTTTTTAGTAGACACGGGTGCTAACATCTCCGTCCTACCTAAAAAGAAAGGCGTGTTTGCACAACCACTCCCATTTGAACTGTACGCAGCAAACAACACAACAATACCTACCTACGGTGAAAAAACGCTCGAGTTGGACCTCAACCTACGCCGTGCATTCAAATGGAAGTTTATCATTGCCGCAGTATCAAAACCCATCCTCGGAGCAGATTTTCTGACCCATCACCATCTAATAGTCGACGTGAAGAACCGAAGACTGATCGACGGCAAGACCCATCTCGTAACCAACGCGCAACTCAGTACTACGAATATACCTACAGTTCGTAGTATTGATATCAAGCAGTCCTACCACAATGTACTCGCAGATTTCCCCGGCACCACCAGGCTCACATCGATGAAACTCAGCCCGAAGCACTCCGTCGAGCACTTCATCGACACCACTGGTCCGCCAATCCACTGCAGAGCTCGTCCAATAGCACCGCACCGTTATGAGAAAGTCAAAAAGGAATTCGAAAATATGATAGAACAAGGACTCTGCAGGCCCAGTAAAAGTCCGTGGTCATCTCCTCTTCACGTCGTACCCAAAAAGAATGGAGACCTACGTGTGTGTGGGGATTACCGAAGGCTGAACGCCATTACTAAACCGGATAGGTACCCCATACCACGCATCAAAGATTTCACTTACCAACTCGCCGGAAAAACAATTTTTTCAACACTGGACCTAAATAGAGCCTACCAACAACTACCAGTCACAGATCAAGACATAGAAAAAACAGCCATAATCACACCATTCGGCTTGTTCGAGTTTCCTCGTATGTGTCCCGGATTGAAAAACGCCGGACAAACATTTCAACGATTTATACACGAAGTACTTAGAGGACTCGATTTTGTGTTCCCGTTCGTCGACGATTTACTACTCGCCTCAATCGACGAAGAAGAGCACAAAAGGCATCTCCGCACCGTACTCGAACGACTCGACGAGTACGGCATCACCATCAACCCGTCGAAATGTATATTTGGCCAGCCCAAGGTCAAGTTCCTCGGTTTCGATGTATCAAGCGATGGCATTCAACCACCTCAAGAAAAAGTTGAAATCATAACTGCCTACCCGAAGCCGCAAACCATCGACGAGTTACGACGTTTTCTCGGTATGCTCAACTTTTACCGCGAAAACGTCAAGGACGCTGCCACGATCCAAGCGCCGCTAAATCACTACCTACACAATGCGAAGAAGCGCGACAAGACACCGATCGAGTGGACCGATGAAGCCACGAACGCATTCGAAAACTGTAAAACCAGCATCAAAAATGCAGTTTTACTCGCACACCCGATGCACAACGCCCCGCTTGCAATATTTAGCGATGCATCGGATACGTCAGCTGGATCCGCGATTCAACAATTTGTAAACAACGCATGGCAGCCGCTCGGATTTTTCTCAAAAAAATTCACCGAAGCCCAGAAGAAATACAGTACATACGATCGCGAACTGTTGGCGATCTACATGTCTGTTAAACACTTCCGTAAAATGTTCGAGGGAAAACAGCTGATTATATTCACCGACCACAAACCGTTAACGTTCGCATTCACCAAACTGACGTCCGATAGCGAATCGCCACGCAGAACTCGACAACTACTTTTTATCAGCGAGTTTACCACCGACATCAGATTCGTTCGTGGGGAAGAAAACGCAAGCGCGGATGCACTCTCACGCATTGACGCGATCAGCTGTCCCACACCCATCGATTTCCAAGAACTCGCGAACGCGCAAGACAGAGATAGCAGCATAACAACACTACTGCATCAGAGTAACTTATCATTAAAAAAAGTTACGATTCCCGGAACCGACATTCAACTACTATGTGAAACTTCTACCGACGACGTGCGACTATACCTACCATTGGAATTTCGCCGTACCGCATTTGAAGCCATACACAACATTAGTCACCCCGGAATACGCAACACAAGAAAGTTGATGTCACGCAAGTACTTCTGGCCTTCAATAAACACCGACGTCGGAAACTGGGCGAAAACATGCATCCCATGTCAGCGAGCGAAAATACAGCGACACACTACAAGTCCTGTGTCTTCTTTCAAACCTACTAGTCGATTCAACCACATACACATCGACATAGTCGGCCCGCTACCTACAACATCCGCCGGCTATCGCTACTGTGTCACTGTAATCGACCGAGCGACGCGATGGCCCGAAGCTTACCCGTTGCAAGAAATCACCGCTGAACAAGTCGCAAAAGTCGTTTACGAAGGCTGGATCACACGATTTGGATGCCCTTCAACAATGACGACCGACCAAGGACGCCAATTTGAGAGCAGAGTATTCGCACATCTATCGCAGCTACTCGGCATCGAAAAAACACGAACGACACCCTACCACCCACAGTCAAACGGTATTGTCGAACGTTGGCACCGCACTATGAAAACAGCGTTGAAAGCTAGACTTCTATCTGCTACTACCTGGATAAACGAATTACCTACTGTTTTACTCGGCGTTCGCGCAGCTATACGTAGCGACACCGGTGTAAGCGCCGCGCAGCTCACTTACGGTTGCAACATTCGACTACCCGGTGACCTTTTATCAACAACACCACGCGATGACGTCACTCTGGACTCCGCTTACGTCGATCAGCTGCGAGACACAATAAGAAATCTGAAACCAACGCCGTATCAGCCACACGGTAATTCGAAACCTATTTTCGTACACCGTGACCTTGCAACATGCGATCACGTGTTTATACGAGTCGACGCCGTAAAGAAGCCGCTACAAGCACCTTACGACGGACCCTACCGCGTGCTGAAACGAGACGACAAAGTTTACACCGTGCAACTACCAAACCGGCAAACTAACATTTCAATAGACCGATTGAAACCCGCCTATACGATCACGGAACAAATACCTACTTCAACATCGAATTCATCATCTACACCTGTAACATCAAGACAAGCACAACCAGAAAACAACAACAATAGCAGCCTGAAACAAATCAACAAGAACCTGGAACAGAACGGACAAGCAAACAAACTAACAAATGAAGACCCGATAGTTACTAACTCAAGGACATCGCGCCGGGGACGTATTATTCGCCTGCCGGTACGCTTCGCTTGAGGGGGAGCACTGTAGCTGACTGATTGATTGATTCGTCATCTGTCTCAAGGAAACAGGATTGATCATGACGTCGAAGCTTTAGTTCTGAAAAGAACAGTTTGTTTGTGTGCCCTGACAAGGACAGTTTGAATTGAATTGAATCTTCTGTATGCATCGAAGTATAATTATGTTCGGAGCGGACGGAGCGCGGAGCGGACGCGCAGCGGAGCGACGATGTTTTCACTTCAACAGCCAGGAGCGGAAAAGAACGATTTTCGGCGCGCGTCGGTTTTATAGGCGCGCGAGATAATCAAAATACGCTTCTGCGCAGGTCGCCCGCGCATCACGCCACCTACGACCTACGCTCCGTCTCGCTCTAGACCTCTCACTCTCACTTGTAAATAGTTTACTCGTTCCTCCATAATATATGTGTGTGTATACTGTTAGCTTTAAGTAATCACTTTTTGTAAATAAATATACATTCATTTTCTTCTGTCACAACTACAAGAAGTGTTTCAATAATCTCCCTACAATTACCAACACTTCTACAAACCTTTAACTAGAATCTTTTGCTTAGAATCGTGTAACTAGAACCATTAACCATAAAATATACAGTCCACTGAACCTGAACCCTTTTTAGGGTTCCGTAGCCAAATGGCAAAAAACGGAACCCTTATAGATTCGTCATGTCTGTCCGTCTGTCCGTCCGTATGTCACAGCCACTTTATTCCGTAACTATAAGAGCTATACTGTGGAAACTTGGTAAGTAGATGTATTCGGTGAACCGCATTAAGATTTTCATACAAAAATAGAAAAAAAACAATAAATTTTTGGGGTTCCCCATACTTAGAACTGAAACTCAAAAATTTTTTATTCATCAAACTCATACGTGTGGGGTATCTATGGATAGGTATTCAAAAATGATATTGAGGTTTCTATTATAATTTTTTTCTAAACTGAATAGTTTGCGCGAGAGACGCTTCCAAAGTGGAAAAATGTGTGTCCCCCCCCCCGTAACTTCTAAAATAAGGGAATGATAAATGTAAAAATAATATATGATGTACATTACCATGCAAACTTCCACCGAAAATTGGTTTGAACGAGATCTAGTAAGTAGTTTTTTTTTAATACGTCATAAAAACATTGATCAAAGCTACAACGAACTTTTATATTATGTTACTTGCTGCTACGGAACCCTTCATGGGCGAGTCCGACTCGCACTTGGCCGCTTTTTTTTTAATTAATCGAACGAGCTACGTAGAGACACCGTTGAGTGACCATCCTCAATACAGCCCGCAAACCTCTGCGTTGCAGGCCACGGTCAAAAAAAAAAAATTAACAATGGCAGTAGTCGCGAAAATGTATGAAATATCATTACCGTACCGTCGCGTTTTTTTACTTTATAAAACTAAGTTTGGACTAGCTCCAAACAGCCAAACACACGTACAATTAAAGTTTTTCCATGCTATTTTACTTTTATGTCAAATGTCATACTTAACTAAACTTTTACAAACGGCGTTTTTAGCTTCTAAAGTGAAGTTTTTTTAATTTTGTGTTCCGAAACAAAATTAATTGCTGAATTAACTTCAACACGTAATAAATGTTATAATTTTAACTTACTTAGTGGTGGTAGGACCCTGTGCGGGTTCCGTCCGGATCGCTACCAACATGCTATCCATTAACCAACCGACAAGCAACAATGTTCGCATTGTTGTGTTCCGGTGTGGGGATAAGAACCGGTGGAATTACTAGCATAGAGGCACTCGATCTTAGTCCTCAGGGTTGGCAACGCATTTGAGGTCTTAGGATTATAGTCTTGTGAATATAAATGTCTATGGGTCTCAGATTCCACTGAACATCAGGTGGCCTGAGTGTTCGTGTGCCTTCTCTTTAACATAAAAAAATAATAAATTAGTTAATTCGATTACAATTTTTAAGGTTATAAAATTTTATTCAATGGTATATTTCAGTCGCCGCCGGGAAGGGCGGTTGCTGGACTCGTATTATAGAATACAATAGAATAGAAAGTATTTTATTATAGCGCTTATACTCTTCCCGCAACGGCCTATTTCCCGGCCTGTGCAGTAATGTACTAATACAATCGCTTCTATAGCACTGAACAGTAAATAACACTAAACTTAAAACAGTGAACGATTCCCCTATCTCTATAATAAATATGACTTATTCGCAGTAAGTAGTTCCTTTAGCAGCACTGAATTACTGCGAATAACCCGTATGTAAACACTATTGTACTAAAGCAAATGAGATAACACTATAATATAAAGTAGACATAAATATAGCAGGAATGTACAAAGGCGAACTTATGCCACTATATCTCTTCTAGTTAACATTTGAGCGATTGACAAATATTTTAAGACATTGAATGAGTACAACACTAAAAAATAGCTAAACTCAAAATGAAATTGTTAAGTTGAAAGATATAGATGTATTATTATATTTTCACACCACCTGCTCGACAATGCCAAATTACATATCATGCAAACCTTACGCAAACCAACTCATTAAAGCCCTTGGCTTTAGCCGGGGTGTAATGTTGTACTGAATCTCATTATAACTCGCTGGGTTGTAATATTTTCACTTTTCATAGTTCTTATTACAATGTCCTTAAAGTCTAATTTCTTAATAAAAGATCAACTAATACTCGAAGGCCGGGCGCGGCGCCGCTGCCACCGCCGCGTCGAACCTAATTTGAAAATCGAACATTTTCTAAAATCGAGCTGGCCACGGCAAGCTGAATGGAACACATTTGAAATTAAACAAAAGCCGCGAGTATTGTAAGACGCTGCAATAAAATACATTGGTGATAACTGCAAAGTTTTAAATAAATATTGTCTTTCCACAACTGGGCCTCTATTCAGGTGCGTTAAAACGATATCGTGTTTGACACGTTTAAGAATCGTTTATGTCACAGTCGCCATTATTGTAAATGACATAAGAGTTATCAAAACGTTGACAATACGGAAACAGGTCAAAAACGATATCGTTATAACGTAGTTGAATAGAGGCCCAGGACTAATGTCTCAAATATCAATTTTCACTTTTAATTTTAATTTACTATAATAAAACGCTGTTTTTAGTAGACTCGCTTTTTTATTGTCTCGCAAAAGGTGAGAAAAGTAGAGTACACTCCTCGGGGATAAAGCTGTTTTCGTCTTGGGCGCGCTTGAACCCCTCACTGCGCTCAGGACTCTTCTTAATTCCCTCGCTTCGCTCGGGAATTAACTCGTAACAACCTCGCTGCGCTCGGGAGTTAAATCTGGAGTCCTTCGTTACGTTCAGGATTCAATATCGCGCCCGTGACATAAAACTGTGCTTTATCCCCTCGGTGTATAATCTACTATTAAATAGTTACTAGTTGTGTATTTAATATTTTGTATATTTATCTGTTGAATTTAGGGGATCAACATCCAGGTTTTTTTCTGTACAAAAGATATTGAAGTTTTTTGTAATAAATCTTTTTAGACAATCATGTATTGTACAGTCAAAGTCGTAAATATACACACGATCCCAAGATATTAAAAATATCTACGTCTCTATGCCACTGAAAATAAGGTTTGTCTACACATGCGATATGTGTATACATATGAGTGCTTTTGACTGTACTCTTAAAAAATATTTTTCTCTGTCCCAGGTTTCTTGGCTAAGTTTCGTAAAAATTTGCTCTGAAATTTGCATGTTTAGTGTAGAAAGTGGAATTATATCTCATGTGACATTATAAATCAACATCATAATATTATAATATTATATTATACCGAATTAAACACCTCGTGCATTATTCCACATGCATACATTATTGTTTTTTTTTGTTGTATTATTTGTGGTTTTTCTAGTGCACATAATGACGGTTTTGCGGGAAAATAAATATAATTATGATGATCGACAAGATTATTTTAGTTTAATATTACAATTGTTGAATATTGTACTTTTTGTATAGGAAATTTAATCTTGCAATGTCTCCGTGATATTTTAATGGCATTTACTTATATACCTATCGGTAGACTATGACAAATTTACAGAGTGATATAATATTTTATGCGAGTTAAATTAGGCATGTAATTTTAGTAGTTTATAATTGAAGGAAAAATAGAAAAGGATGGCGTTTATGTTTTGCGTTTATTCTCAAGTAATTTATATTCTAGATTAGTAAGTTTAATCTTTCTGAATAAATATCACAGTTGTTAGAATACTTATCTGATTTTTTTTTACAACTAGGTAAGGTTTAGACACCAGTAGTCGACAAAGGACCAATGTTCGACATTGATTCTTACTCAAAGAAGATAAAAGTTATTCATTTGTTTTGCAACAATCAATTTATAACCCCATGAATCCCATGATCTTAGAATTAAAAGCTTCTGTCGATTATTGGTGCATGTCAGCTAAAAGTGACGAACATTGGTGTTGTTACCTTACCCTTGAGTTGCCAAAATATAATTTTTAAGGTTCCGTGTCCAAAGGGTACCAACGGGACCCTATTACGAAGCTTCCGCTGTCCGTCCTTCTGTGTCAGTTTGTCTGTATTTCATGAACCACGTAGACAGTTCGAACTTTTACAGAGTTTGCATTTCTATGGCAGCTACCTATATAACAAAACAAAATTAAAATTATATTAGGCTCCCTTGTAGTTTTCTGCTGTAGTATTTCTTAATAATCTGTGAAAAAACGTTGTCTTGGGTAATCAGTTTTAAACCGACTTCAAAAAAGGAGGCGGTTATCAATTCGACTGTATGTTTTTTTATGTGTGTATTGTTACGCGATTACTCCAAGTCGACGTCCTACATTATTTTTAAGCAAATGCCCGCTTCTGTTTGACTGACCTATCCTATTACCATTTAAAAAGAAGATAGTTTTTGGGCATTTGAAGGCAGTTTATTTTATTTAAATCATTTTTTTTTATTTTATTCACTATATTGAAATGTATTTTCGAATCACATAATTATATTTCTTTCGAAAGAAAATATTAAAAGTCTTGTATGGTATCGAGTACAGTGTACATTTTACCATTGAAATAAATTTAAAAACGCGTGGTAATAAAACGTCCGTGCGTTCTAGGTTATTCGTATTGTCTACGGTAGTGTTATGTCAATAAATGACAAAATGACAATACAGTTTTACTCAATTTAGGTTTCACTTCACACGTAATTGTAAATCAGTGGTAATAAAAAAAACTGGGAATATAAGTGGTATCCGGTAAATTAACTTATTCAAACCTTAATAATAATCATTAAACATTTAACTTAACGTGAACTTATTGGAACTTGATACTGTTTCATCAAAAAAGTCCCTTGTCACTTGTCGGTACTACTTGAGATCACTAAGAATTGTGTAAAGGTAATTTTGTTCCACAAGCAATGGCTGGTTATTTCGAGGAGATGGGGTGGCGGGAGCTGGCCGACGGGGAGCAGCCGGACCACCTGCTCCATATGGCCAGGTTTCTGGTTGACTTTGGTGCCCATTCAGAAAACGTCTCAGGCCATTGGCCCAGGTACTTCTTTTTCTTAATTGTACATTTAACTTGGCATAATAGAGTTAAATGTGGTGACCGGTGGAACTACAATATTCTCAAACAACCACCATGTTATTTTACACTCAAGTTATCAGAAATGTTAGAAATTGATCCATGCTGATTATTTCTATCTGAAATATCTGCTGATTAATTAGTTCTTTAGTTTAGTTTGTAATTTATACCTAATCAAATATTTGATATTAATGAATCATTTTTGATGAAATTACAATTTAATTTTAGGAATGAAAGGTCAGCCAGTTCAGATATATCATAAATTAGTAAAATATTATTGGCCTGATTTTGCAAAGTGTTACAGAATTATCAACAAGTCTTTTTTGGAGTTGTTGGTATTTCTGTTATCACTGCCTACCCCTCCCTGGGAATGAAGGTGTGATGTTATGTATGTAATCTTGTCATTTTAAATGCTTTCGAAGGAAGAAATAGGAACAGGGTACATGTTGATATACCATACACTTTGTTATGCCTTATATATTTAGTAATATTGTTGCAGGCAGGTAAACATCTTAGCCTGACTATGCAAAATGTGGTTACAGAATTATCAACAAGTTTAGAGTTGTTAATATTCTGTTGCTCTGCCTGCCTACCCTCTCTGGGAATAAAGGCGTGACGTTATGTATGTATGTATGTTGCAGGTTGCCTCCACCAGCAGCAAAGGAAGCTATCAAAAACTTGCCAGAGGTAGAGGTAGATGGTGAAGAAACAGGATGCCCAATTTGTTTGCAAAAGTTTAAGTCTGGTATCAAGGTTAAGCAAATGCCCTGCGGTCACTTATTTCATGGAACTTGCATTCTGACTTGGTTAGACCGGGTAAGTGGTGCCATGGTGCAGCTGTATATTTTTATTAATTTTTTTTTAACTGAAAGTTTAAGATTGTAAGTATATATTTTTTTATCTTTTAATAAAAAAAATCTGTTAAAAGCAGATGAATGAAAAAAGGTCAGTTTTAATGTTATCCTTAATCCATCATATTGGTAGGATGCTTTAAGAATACCTTTTGCAAGTGATTTTTGAATAATATTGTGGACACATACTACTTATTTAAAGCCAAGTCTATATATTGATACTTCTTTTATAATGATACTTTATTTATGACATTATTTTCAGACAAATACGTGTCCATTCTGCCGATATGAGTTACCCACAGACCACGAAGGTTATGAAGCATTCAAAAAGGAGAAAAAAAGAATAGAGCAACGAAGAGAAGATCTTGATGTTCTTCATAACTCAATGTTTACTTAATCTTACCACTGACATTTACAATCTAACTACCTACTGTCATATTTAAACATTTTAATTATAGACAAAGACGCACAAGTTGAGCTTGACGTTACTTAATCATGACATGTTTTACTGGCAATGGGTTTAAAAGGTATGGATTAAAAATTCTACATGTCTCTACACACTATATGTATTTTATATGTAATCAAAGGAGGGTGGAATTCTCATGGCAAAAAAAAAAAAGTTATAGGGATAGAACATTTTGGTTTATTGACTATTCTAGATTGCATTTTGTGTAATCAGCAGTGATTGTAGCGTTTGTAGCAAAACAGGTGCAATGACGTCACAACGACATGACAGAGACCTACGGTTGTTGAGGTTTATAATATGATTGACTAATATAATAAGGCCCGTGTGGTTGCCGGGTTAGAATAGTGCCACTTCATGTCTTCCAGTGGAAGTCGTAAGAGGCGACTAAGGGAATTAAGGCTTCTTGTACTGTTAGGCGATGGGCTTGCAACCTATCACTAACACACTGGTAAACACCTTAGCCTGTTTGTGCAAAATGTGGTTACAGAATTACCAACAACTCTTTTTGTAGTTGTTGAAATTTCTGGTAGCTCTGCCTACCCCACTCTGGAAATGAAGGCGTGATGGTATGTATGTATGTGTATGACTAATATAATTGGCTATTGATTGAGTGATTAAGTAAAAAGTGTAGGGCACTGCACCAAAAATGCTACAAAATCTACTATCACTGGTACCTAATCAGTAATCACTAATGACTTTGTTTTTTAGTTTTGCTTTTATATTTGAAATGTATCATTCTTCATTCGCATTTAGTTATTGTTTTTAACAATATGTGATGTATTAACATTGAATTTTCAAATGTTGTATTATTTTTTTATAAAATAAGTATAATTATTATGTCTTTATTAACGGTAAATAAGAAATTAAAATTTAATTAGTAATAAAACTACATCTAAGACAAAGAACTTTGCAATAATAATGAAACTACACCTATATTTACCTAAAATTATACTAATCTAAAAAACTGCTACGAGAGGGCTTTGTTAATATTGGTAAATTATTTTGCTTCAGTATAATGTAATTGATAGGGGGTATAATTCTATTTCGTTAAAGATCTTGTGCTACGTGAACCAGAACTACTTGTCGATAGTTGATAAAATACTATGTTCTATTCCTATGCCATTTAATTTTTTGCCAATGGAATTCCGCCCTCTGGTAATCAGTGTCAGTAAGTAAGATAGAAGTGAAATAATGATCCATATTCTGGATATTATATATGAAGATGCCTTTATTATTTATCCTTACTATTATTATAAATGTAAAAGTGTGTTTATTTCTTATTAACGGTTCAATGCTTATTAACGACGACTATGCGCACACGCACACTCGTGGCCAAAGACATATGTATTATATAATGAGGGCTGGGGTATTTTTAAAGGTTCGCAACTAGTTTTCTAGAATTTATTAATTAGTAATAATTTTGGTGCAGGGGGATGGTATTCACGTTACAGTAATCGGAATATGCAAATCTAAACTCGAGTTAGTATCTAAAATTATGGTTGACGTTTAAAAAAGCTGAATGGGTAAGGACCAAAAAGTTGGGCACGCTAACTCAAGCAATTAAATTTTCTGTTGAAACTTTTCAGTTGTGCGATGAAAATTAGCCCTTCAATTGTGAGGATACTTTTTGTCGCACAACGGAACTGTTTTAACCTTCGTTGTTTGTATGGTTAACTACGCTTAACTATGGTCCAACTTTTTGGTCCTCATCTGAATTTAACCTTTTATAACCTTTTATTTAAATAGTTAATGATTCATTAATGGATGATTAATTAAAGTTCACATGATAATTTATTTATCTCTAATGTAACAGTAACTCGGGACCGCCGAGTTATCACTGTATTTATACACAAATAAATAATTATACACGTATGTTAGTGATTTCTTTCTATTTGAACTAGCCGTTTTTGATAAGCATTATAAATTTGAATCTTATGATTGTATCTTTTATGGTGTCTGGTGCCTCGAGGTAGGTGGATTGGAGTTATGGCCACTGCCGCAATACTACACGAAATCGATCTGCTCTCAACTACGGTAAATACCTAAAGGGTACCAGGTATACCTAGAATGCAGTCTACTCAATAGATTAGGCATTAGACAAGCACAAAGCCCAAAGTTTATACATTAACAATTTGATTAAATAAATATCAGTCTCACACAAATGTACGTATTCCAAAACTAATCTAGGCTCTAGGCTTGTACTATACTCTAGGTATGTAGGTTAGGTACTAGACAAAGATATAAATACTTATATAGAGAAATACATATAAATAAATAAATAAATCACAGGACAATGTCACACATTGATCCAGTCCCAAACTAAGCTCTAGGCTTGTAGGTACTATGGGTACTAGACAACGATAAACATACTTCTATGTTGCCACACATATTCTCGTTAGTCTTTGTTAATCTTTTTAAGTGAGTATTGGTGTTGTTTTGATAATCGGGGGGCACGGCAGTGCCCCCGCCAAGTCGAGCGCGAAGCAAACACTGCCGTACTATCCTTTACTGGAACCATTTCGCCGCATTTTCAGGCCCTTATTTGAGAACCTCTGGATAAGACTAGAACGCAGAAATTTTCGTCATCCACTAAGCTATAATCACATACTTAAAATCCATAATTTCAAGTCATTTAGTTCCGAAGTTAGCGAAAGCAAAGTTTCGCATTTATGACACCCACTCATGATCATCAGAATAGAACTAGTACTTCCCATAAACTCAGAGCTGAAATTCGGTACAGAGTTAGGGTTTAATGGCTACATAAAGGGAAAACTATAAAAACTAGGATAATCGAAGATCTGGAGTACCTGGTGACCCTGATTGGAAAACACAAGAGCCCAACCAAACTATTAGAGATCGACATACCGCCTTTACAAAAAATATTCAACTTGGTGGGCCGCTTCTTTTGATGTCAAAAATCGAAGGTCTGAAGTATCTGATGAAGAACCTTCATCTGGTCTTAGCTGTATTAGAGGTATGGTAATGCCCCCTTCTACTATTGGTACATAAAAAAATCGACTGTCGCTGCAAAAATCCAGCGTAGTGGGACACATCTTCTAATCTAATTTAATCTAGCCTATAGCGTCCCACCGCTGGGCGAATGCCTCCCCTTCTGCTTTTAATACGCATATAAATAAAATTAAAGGAAAACTCTGGATAACACTAGACTGGCTTTTATACTTATACTTACAAGTTTACAAGAAGAAATAGTCGAACGATTAACTTTATTCTACTCGAATATTACACAAATTAAATAAACAAAATACACTAAAATATGTATAAATTTCGCTCAAAATTTGGTCAAAATATAATGCATTGGACTAAGAGTGGCGGTGACACCCGCACACGTCGCTAGATAGCGCTGATTGTATTTCAAAACGCACTTACGTTTGTTTTTCCAAAAACCTTATATGGCGAAGTGGCAACCAGCCGCGTTACAGTCGTTTACGACATTCTTCTACTGCGATTGAAAACGTTTGCTAGGGATTAGGAGGGATATTTGCATTTCGTTGATTTCGCTTATTATTTCGTGAGCTTTGCTAAGGTTAATTAGCAGGTTGTTATTATAACAATTCGAATAAAATAAATAATGAACGCGAATGGGCAAAACGAAAAACTTGCTAAATAAAGATTTGTAATAATAAAAAAAAAACTACTCCTAAAAAGAAAAAAAAAGTGTCAAATAAGAAAATCTAATAAAATAAATCAATATGCCCACGTTTCTACAAAAAGAAGTGAAATCCCACCAAAAACATTCTGTAAAAAACTAGCCAAGTCTCGATGGAGCTGCTAGTTTATCTCTAAAAAGTAATGAAATCTAGACAAAGTCGTGCCAAGTCTGAGGTTCCTTACTGCGATTTCTTTATTATTATAGTTAATGTTGTGTGACTTGGCCGTTGAAGAACCGCTACCCATTGACGATGGAAAATTGCCACTTGTTTTTGGTGGTATTGAATCAACGTTTTCCAAGTGGCAATTTTCCATCATCAATGGGTAGCGGTTCTGGCGACAGATTGGTGCAATGGTGTCATGGAGCACTTGGTTTTGTCCCCTTGTAAACCCTTCAACGGCCAAGTCACACAACATTAACAATGACAAAGAAATTGCAGTCAGGAACCTTAGATTTGGCACGACTTTGTCTAGATTTCATTACTTTTAGAGATAAACAAGCAGCTCCATCGAGACTTGGGTAGTTTTTTACAGAATGGTTTTGGTGGGATTATTTTTTTCATCTTCTGTATTGCTGTCGCTAGTGTTTGTTACGTTACCTGCTAATATTTGGTTAGTTTTAAGTCAGGGTCCCTCTGAAAATCAGCGCCGCAGTTTCCCTGCGGCACAATGCTGAGAGGGGCCCTATTCAACGTAGATTTATTTTTAACTTTAGATTTTTTGTTTTTTTTTATTGCTATTTTGTTTGCGTTGAATAAATACTTTCTATTCTATTCTATTCCATAGAGAAATACTTAAATACATAGAGCACATCCAAGACTCGGGAACAAATATCTGGCCTTACCGGGATTTGAACCCAGGACCTTTACCTTCGTAGGCAGGGTCGCTAACAACTAGGCTAACGCACGCAAAAGGCGCACACATACAAAATACACGATCTACCATTATATGAAGCTGATCTACCGTTATGTTTATACTGTGTTTATACTATGTTTATCTATATATATCTATCTATATAATAAAAATGAATCGCTGAATGTGTTGCTAAGCGCAAATCTCGAGAGCAGCTGAACCGATTTCGCTAATTCTTTTTTTATTGTGTTTGTTACTGTCAGGAGAAGGTTCTAATGAAAGAAAAAAAACTGAAATATCCACCGGAAAATTCAGAAATTTGCAGCAGGGCGAAGCCGCTGGCGGGCCGCTAGTAATGTATAAAAAGCGGCCAAGTGCGAGTCGGACCCGCCCATGAAGGGTTCCGTAGCAGCAAGTAACATAATATAAAAGTTCGTTGTAGCATTGATCAATGTTTTTATGACGTATTAAAAAAAACTACTTACTAGATCTCGTTCAAACCAATTTTCGGTGGAAGTTTGCATGGTAATGTACATCATATTTTTGTTTACTTCTATCATTCTCTTATTTTAGAAGTTACAGGGGGGGGGGGGGGGACACATTTCAACATTTTGGAAGTGTCTCTCGCGCAAACTGTTCAGTTTAGAAAAAAATGATGTTAGTAACCTCAATATCATTTTTGAAGACCTATCCATAGATACCCCACACGTATGGGTTTGATGAAAAAAAAAATAGTTTCAGTTCTAAGTATGGAGAACCCCCAAAATTTATGTTTTTTTTTCTATTTTTGTGTGTATATCTTAATGCGGTTCACAGAATACATCTACTTACCAAGTTTCAACAGTGTAGTTCTTATAGTTTCGGAAAAAAGTGACTGTGACATACGGACGGACCGGCAGACAGACATGACGAATCTATAAGGGTTCCGTTTTTTGCCATTTGGCTACGGAACCCTAAAAATGAATCATTATTTCCCTTGGTCACGGCATCACGCTTGAACAGCTGGATCGATTTCGCGAATTCTTTTTTGTTTGTGTTCGTTATTGTCAGGAGAAAGTTCTTATGAAAGAAATAAAAGTAAAAACCACCGGGAAAGTCTAAAATTTGCAAC
This sequence comes from Acleris holmiana, assembly GCA_949316455.1. Taxonomy (NCBI): domain Eukaryota; kingdom Metazoa; phylum Arthropoda; class Insecta; order Lepidoptera; family Tortricidae; genus Acleris; species Acleris holmiana. Next base: position 20,375,241 of record OX438771.1, read on the forward strand.
GGGGCGAAGCCGCAGACGGGTAGCTATTTCTGAATAATTATATCAAGATACAGCTGATTGGTGACGCAGAAGTTGACGCAACTACGTTTTGGATTTGACTGTAGACTTTTGAGGATGAAACAAACCTACTTGATCAACGCTAAAAACTTAAAAAGGGAATCAAAGAGACGTTACTAACAAAACAAACTTTTGACACACTTGACGTCAATAAAACATTTATCGTATTTGTAATGAAATTTTAAAAAAATTGAAAAAAAAATGGCAAAGGGAAAAAAGAAGCTACGGTAAGTATTATGCTTGTACCTATATTATGAACTGCATTTATATTTGTGCCCGGATATCGAAAATCCCCATTCAGAGAAAACATCTGTTGTACTATACCATGAGCAAGTTCATCCACGTTCGGTTTAACTGAAAAATGATCCCTACGTTTACCATCCACTGGTTGCAACTTAGGAGTGGTTATCTATTCAAGAGAACACGACAAATCGAACAATTCTATTAACTATTTTCTCCGCTCCGTTCTATTTCTTTTTTTTTTTGTTCGATCCGTTTTAACTCATCTTGTTTCTTACGGAACACGTAGGTACTTTTTTATTTACTGTAACTTTCAGGGGTTGTTGCTGCCCTCCACATCTGCAAGCTATTTGCAAACATGCCAGGCGATTCGATTGCAGAGATGTTGCAGAGATCGTTGATGCTCTCAGTTTTGGATATGGAGGTAAAATACCTTTTTTTTGGCTTAGGAGAAATCCGTTGTGGCCCCCCTCAGCCCGGGAGGAGCTAAGAGGGTATTCCGTGGACCCAATTCTCTGAGATATGTCAATTGTATACAATTGACAGTTCATCTCGCATGAAAAATCATCTCGTAGTCACGAGAATTGGGTCCTAACGAGCACGTGGCGTGGAAAGCGTCTAGCACAGGCGATGCAACCCATCGCCTGGAGCCCTGCCGTTACCCGCGAACACTGCAATATTTAAGGTGAACAATGTATGATGTTGTGTAAAGCGGTCGCATGACGACATTGTATAGTGGCGTGGCATACTTTATGTTGTTTTTGTTTTTTAATTGTTTTTTTTGTTGTTTTTTTTTGCCCTTCTATACCTATTGCATGTGCGATCGTGGCGTCATTGCGCCGTGTCTTCACCAAATGGTCACTACGGAAGAACAGCGCTGGCCCTGTGCTTACGCTGAGTTGTGACTATTTCGTTACAAATTACGTTAGAATAACCATTAAAGTTTAAAAATTTGTACTTGTCGTTTGTCACGAATAAACTTACAAGGGATAAAGGTAACTTTCTGAAAAAAAAAATGGTACAAGCCTTTGTTGCCGGCAGTACTTTTTTTTGTTTAGTAATCCTCTACTCTACTAAGATGAAACTCATGAGCTCCAACACGGCCCCAGTACGTTAAGTACGAGTATAGCGGACACACTATCGCCTTCTTGGGATATTTCCAAAAATGGAGTGGTAATTACCTAATGGGGTATTTATCTTCTCAACGGTTGCCACGGTAACAGACGGAGAAAAAATATCCCAGTAGTACCACCACAATCTTAAAAATCTTTCCCAGTACCTGCCACCACATTATTTTGGTGATTATTTGAGCCATTTGGCGTTCATGTCTATTAAGTAATAAAGACATTCTAAGATAAAAACGTTTCGTTACTAAAGTATTTTAAATTGTAACATTCTAAGATCCAGACGTTTTGCTAAAGAGGCATTTAGCGTTCATGTCTATAGTATCTATAGTAACAAAGACATTACACAATCGAGACGTTTGAGCTATATTGTCCTCTGGCGATAAGGTCAATTTGATAGTAACCCCTTTTTCCAGTATTATTGGTTATTATTTTTTTGGTATATGAATTCTGTAAAATTGACATGTTGTTCAATATAACTGTAACTTATATTATGAAATAAATAAATCTAATCTAGTCTAATCTATTATATATAGGTACCATAGGTATCATAATATACCACAATTATATTGCATTGCTTTTTTATACGTGGTACAATTTTGAGCCCATTCCTTTATGGAACTGGTTCAAAATTAACTTGCAGGGTTTGACCTAAACAAATATTGCAAGAAAAACAAAGCTTTTATTCACTAAAGAGCTTAACCATTTCGTTTGGGGCGCTAAATAGGAAGGTACGTCTGGCATTTTTTTAAACCTACCAAATGAATTTCTGTGCCATTGTCTAGTTGCACAATCGCATAGAAATTTAGATAATTAAAGTGGCGTTATCAGTCAAGTCCTAAAAGACAATTCGATTCAGTCACTTTGACATGGTTCCATAGTGTCTTAGAAATCCATTTGATTTATTGAAGGTACGTGTACACGATAACGATATTTATCATTATGTTTATAGGAGGTAAAGGAAAAAAACCAGAATTGAAGGTGCCGTCATTTAAACCGAAGGCCAAGTGTAGGCGGCTCGGGGATTGCATCCCCATGCAGCCTCCGTTGGAGGACAGGTAACGTCGCTGATGGTCAAGACATTTGTGTAACTAGCGGCAGAGCGGGCAAAATGCCACGGGCCCCCGGCCTGTGGGGGCCCCCGGTCCGAGAGGCCGTGACCACAGGAGGAACATCAATTAATATTCTTAATTCATACACTTTGACTGCCAGCGTGTCGCTGTTCGGGTTCGTTTTGTATCGAAATAAGAGCGATTGGCAGTGAATGTGTTGAACGGCCCCCTATCTGATGGATTTGCCACGCGTGCGGCAGGTGGTATAGTTACGCCACTGCGTCAATAACTAGCTTTGGCACGTGACTCCGTCCCACAAAAACTATTTCGGGGGTAAAAAACCCATAAAACTCGAGTCTTTGTAAAATTTTACATTTTGCTTGAATCGTTGAAAATATCTCCCAGTTTGGTTTTGACGCCTTGATATCTTTTCTATAAAAACTGAAAGGGCAAATTTATAGTTTAATAACGTTAACACATGAAAAACTAAAACTTTATTTTGCATAAGTATCATTATTTTTAATTTACTTTCAGATTACGGTTCATCGGACATTGTTCTAAAGACCCGCCTAAAAGAGCCAAGGAGCAAGAGAGAGCTCGGAGGTAAGGTTTCACGGACACAATCCACACCACCACACAAATACACCAGACGTGGAGCTAACCCATTTATTGGCTCCCAAAGTACTTAGCACCCAGTTCTTGATTGCAGATTTGTCGCCACCATGGAAAAGGTAGAAATACAGCCTAAAAGTATTATTATAAAATAAAAAACCCGACTGCAGTAAAGATATCAACTAAAAAGTGAAAAACAAGCTCTATAATCTACATAAAATTGTAAGAGCAATGTACTTAAATAACTTGAATATTGGTAAAGGTATTGCAGGTGGGAGTCAAAATTAGTTCTCTCAATGCTTGTCCTGTCTGGGCTTGGCCAATTCCTTCTATTCCGCGCCCATTGGTGCATCTCACTCACCCAGCAGCACTGTCTCCAGGAAAACCATGTTAAACCAGTCGTGGAACCGCTGAAAAATAACTTTTACACAGATTTTTGTCATGAGGACTCTGTACGTTTTCATATTAAATACTCAAAATTTTTCATGAAAACAGGAAATTACTGTATTCGGGTTACGACTTCGGCGTTGACGACTACGAGCGGTGCTACCCGTTCCTCGGCAGCAGCCGCACGACGATCGGCACCAGGGAGGAGAAGCAGGCGGCGGAGGAGCGCCGCCGGCGCGCGAGGCGCGTGCGGTATGACGACATGCAGGCCACGGACGTGCGGCTTGACGCCCCGCTGCCGCTCGTCACACACGCCAGCAACGACCTGCAGTGCTTGTTCAGTGTAAGTCCTTTGTCTTAAACGTAGAATAGTCAAATATTTTCCGAGTAAAAAGTGCAGGGTTTCTCTCCTGGCCCCGATGGAATTCCTTATTCTTTCATCTGTTATTCTAATGACAAACAAACATGTATACCTCTGTTTAGGTTCCATCTGTTGTTTTATGTAATGTGAAAAATCGTCAACTTCCTTAGATTTTCACCTTACACAAATTGGTCGGCGTTCAAGGTATGTTACAACGTAAGTGCGGTGTCCAAGGTAGGTACAGCAAAGCTCCTTTTTTAACGAAGCTTCTGAAACGCACCTCGGCTTAAGTTAGGTTAAAACGACCTCACTATTCGATAGTCATTTAATGTAACCCTTTCCTGCACTATTCAGTTTTATTATAAATCTACCACACTCTTAATATAAAAACTTCAAATTAAGTTCAAAATACTCACTTTCACTTTAATCCGACGTGCAAAAGCATAAAGCCCGAGTGGCATAATAAGGCCTTTGCCATGCTGTGGGTGGATGTGGGCTAAAATGATGATGCTGACCTGTCGAATGTTGGCAGGTGCCCAGCCCTAAAGTCAGCGGCGAGGTGGTCGCCGTGCAGCGCGCGTCCGTCAAGCCGGCGGAGCTGCGCCCGCCCATGCCCGCCGCTTCTGGAGTCGAGTGAGTCTCGACCTAAGACTACACCGAGTGTTTGTGTATAGTGTTTTTAATAAACTAAAGTAGGTATTGTCCTGATATTGAAAAGTGGATTTTGTTGTAGAAATAAATACACAATTTAGAATAAAGTGGCCTTTTTCGCTAAGTTGGCTATACGAAGGTTATTAAAAATTGTCATACAGTTCATCATTTGTTCAGCAGTTTTGTAGCGAACTTCAAGGAGTGCTATTCTGTATTAAGCATTTGAAAATAGCTTTGATTGACATCGACTTTCTACTAAGGTGCTAATATTGACTCAGTTTTGCAACTAACTGTATATACCTACTATACATTTGTGTGTTCTTTTGTACAACGAACATTAGTTTATTAGAAAATACGATAAAAATACAATGAATATTAATGAGCAAGGATCGGACAAACGCGCGTCATTAACACAACATAACCCTGTTCCGTACAGCAGTGACTTCCTTATGATGTTACGATATTATATTTTATATTATTTATTTATTAACACGTTTACACAAAATATTCAGTAAGTGTAGCTAAATAGAAATCCTGATGGTAATATAAAAGAAATTCAGAAGAAAATTAACGCCGAGCCACAAGCATATTGGAATAACTTTATTCCAATGTAAACGATTCTATATGCCCTAATGACGTCCGTAGACTGTGAACAAACTTTTTCAACTCGTAAATGGGTCATAAATTCACAAGTAAAAATGTGGAAATAAATAGGTCATTCTTTATTATTGGCGAAACTGATTTTTTCTCAAACACACCGGAATGTCAATCAAAAATAAAATTGTCGTTGAATAAATTCTAGTATATTACCTTATGTTGTAGTTACAAAGATCTTAAATCGTATTACATGGATCAACATAAACCCTGTAAGGGCACTGCGATTTCTCTGTTTCAAATAAATTTCCTAATTAACTTACAATACTATATTTTAAATTGAGCACTAGTTTTGGTATATTGTTGAGGTGCAAATACATACATATTATTATTTTTATTAATTTTCAAAGTACTCTTGTAAATTATAAAAAACATATATAAATTAGAAAACATTATTTATGAACCTAGAGTTTAATTTGGAGCTAAGCGGTCAGTTTTTTTATTTTTATTTTTATTTTCCAGATTATATAAACCGCACAGCGGAATTGTGGTGAACCGGGACTCCTCCTTCGTCCCCGACGTGGTGTACTGCCCCGGGAAACTTAAAGTGTAAATATACTCCTTGCTTATTGTTGAGGGAGCATCTAAAAAAAATACAATCTCATAACAACGAAGTTAGCAGTGCCGGGTAAGGGCAAATATTTAACCTAATTATTTATCGTGGCATTGTGTGCTTTCAATAGGCAAGTCCGAAACTACAAAAACTATACAAATGTACCTAAAAAGTAAAAAGTTTGTTGAAAAAGTTATTGATTTTAAAGTAAAGTAAAAAAAAAGTTTTTTTTTTCTTTCAATAATTGCAAGTAACTATGCTGCTGTTCTTATTGACAGTGAGGGTTGAAAGAAATAGTACATCATCTTACACGAATCCTGAGGGACAAGTCTCGGGACGTGTGTTAAACGACGTTTTGTAATTCATTTGCATAAAAAGACAAAAACAAAAGTAAATCGTATTTCAAGGCGACAATTTAACTTAATTCTTAGTCTGATAAAAAAAAGTCTAAAGTCGGTTAAAATGGCAAAAGACTCAAGTGCGACTAAATCTATCTTTCCGCACGATAGACGGCTAGAAAAGTGTTACTTTTGAGCAACTATATTATGTTAAAAATAGTTTTTGCTTTGAAGCCCGGTGTCCTCAATAAAGTAATTTGAACGCTTTTGTTCTACTGCTCTCTATTTGTACTGTGTAATTGTTAACCTAACTAACTATTTATAAGGTCCATGTTTTAATATACCTACAGGTTACAAACTGTACGTGCACAAAAAAAGTATCCTGTCACCCGTCACACAATCACAGAAGTTTCATGGCATCGGCCAACTATATCGATATACTTCTGTGCAAGGGACTCTATTCATTATTTTTCTAATGTCGTGTGACATGTTATTGTATTGTTTTTAACTCGGCTGCCATTGCTGTCAAGTAAATAGGTCGCACCATGCATAGTGTAGGGTTCCGAAGCCGTTAAGTAGTACAAATGTCAAATAGTTCAAATAGTTTAAAAATCAACAAGTAATAACTAATTTTCTATTTAAAGTCAATTGGTGCCGTCTTAGATGATTTTAGTACGTATAAACAATATAATCGCCTGTATCTCAAGAACCAATGATGTCTACTTAGTCGTGATAGTTTTCCTTTAAAATTCGTTATATGTCCTTTAATTTAAGACTTTTTCAGATTTTAAGGATTTTTAGTTTTGGCTGTAGGACATACACACACACACACACACACACACACACACACACACACACACACACACACACACACACACACACACACACACATACACACACTTGAGTCTAACAAAAATTAGCGCTTTAAAGCTAAACATATTACTTAATCGAAATCGAATCTTAATATTTTTGAAAGACCTATCCAACGACACCCTACACTATGGGGTAGACGAGAAAAAAATATACATCCCCGCGTTACGTGTAGGGAAGGCACCCTAAAATATTTTTTTTCCATTTTATTGTACCACCTTCTTGGCGTAACTAATATGCATATTCATGCCACATTACAGCGTTCAAGTACTAAGAGTCTCTGCGCTAGGCTGCGGACGGACGGACGGACATGGCGAAACTATAAGGGTTCCTAGTTTATAAAAATTGCCAAAAAATATAAGTTTTTAAGGGTGTCTCCCATACAGCTAAAGGGAGGGGATCCAGTGGAGTATCGTTGTTAAGAACTCGCAGAGTAGATAAACACTGTATATAAAAAAAAAATGAAAACAAAAGAATGAGAAGCTACCAAAGTCAGGTTTTTAACAAAACTTTGTACTGTATTTTTTTTAACTTCCCTAACTTGACCTATTAACTTGAAATTGGTGAATATTGACTAAATATGCGAAGTCAGACACGCACCTGGCCGGTTTTATTTTTTATTTAATAGTATTTTTCATTTTACATAGGTATCAATGATAATTGTTTATTATTTTTGTTATTAAAGATCGTCACGCTCATGCTCATGCTTGGACGACGTTTCGCTCAGTTCCATCTCTTTCTAACAAAAACCATGAAAGCTTCATCATCCCTTACCACCGCAAGATAGAGTAAGGTCAGTCTTTTACAGCGAAAAACTCGCGGAGAAAATAAACTGGCGAGCGTAACGTGACCCCTCAGTGTCCTATAACTGTATATTGATAAACCGTAAGCTTCAATTTAGCCTTCAATTCATCCAAGATCGATGTAGTATACGTATCGATGTAGTAACGTGGTATAATGCCTACGAGCTCGGAGGTCAAGTTACGTTTGCCTGGTAAATCAATCGTGAATAGGTTTTCGATTTCGCTGTTTTCCAAGAGAATATAGGTTATTAAAAACTTCATACGATTAAAAACATGTAGCCAATTCATGCCTGCAATGTTGTAACCTGTGGTGTATGGAAGCCGGGACCTGGCATGCTTGCTGGCGACTAATATTTTTGTAATTTCGCAGAAGAAAATCAAAGCCGCTACCTTGTCATAAAGGCGGGTGAGTGTTTCTTGTTTGAGTCGTTATGAAATTGTTTCAAATCGTGGCTCAGAATTCATCACGTTTAAAATATTTTTCAGAGTTTGCAACCTAAAGACATGCACTAGAAAGAAGTGTCGGTAAGTTCTTGTATAGATATAATGCATGGGAGCCCGTTGTTTCCCATAATTTTTTGATCATTATGTCGTTGTTGACATAATTATTGGTAGTCATATTTTTTATATCGCTGAAACCGTTAATTTTGCAGAATTTCTTAAATATCTAAAGTGTAGTCATGGTTAGGATAGGTTAGGTTTGATTTATAAAAATCCTGAATAAGTTACAGCTTTTTAAAAAAATACTACTTGCGATAATTACGAGTATGACTATGACACATGAATAAAAATAATTATGGCAGATATAATATAATACCTAGACCCATAATGCGTAACTGTACGAGATCGCATTTTGTTGAATAAGTTTCATATTGGTTTTGCTTTCTCAATGAGTAGGTCCTCAAACTGAATCTAAAAGCAAGATCTTAATACGAAGTATCGTATGTTTAATTATTACAACTGTCTGTACGACTTGGGTGTAATTTAGGTATACTGTTCAATGCTATCTGATAAACTAATGGCGGTTTTATTCATTATTTTAGCAAGAATGCCGCATTGCGAAAACGATTGCAGAAACGAAAAATGCAGAGGTATATTTATTGGTTATTTTTATATCTATCACGCATCCAAAAGGTTGGAAGGCAAAACGCTTCAATTGACAAAATGAGTTATATATACATATTTGGAATCAGCAGATTTTTCTAATTCATTGTAATCGCTTTATTGTGAATTTTCAAAAAATGTCGCTTGAAGCGTTTTGCCTTTCAACTGTCGCAATGTAAACCTTATAAAATTAAGGAGAGTATTTTTATCTTGAAACTTTTTGGTTTGGCTCGTAGCTAACAATTTCAAATACCTCAATATATATTTTTCTGCTCTGCCCATCGCTGCTCCTATACGCACTGGCGGCGACGAGCAATTACGCGGCGTGGAGACGCAGCGTCTGTTTGTAATGTTAGAATTTGTATGAAATAAACCGCATAATAAACAGGTAGCGGTCGTCAAAAAGCGTGGCCCTTTGCTCAACGCTGCCGCTACCTCTTCAGGCTCCGATTCTCGTGCTTTTCTGGATGAAGTCACATGCGAGATAATAATTTTCAAATAAAATAAATGTTTTTTTTATCCAATTAAGCTTCTGTCATCTTGATTAGCACGTGAATTATGGATGGAGTTGTAAGTTTGCAGGTGGATTCACAGTAATGACAGGCAGGAGGCATAAATACAGCACAATGCGCTTGTAATTGTGCCTCCTAATCAGAGTCGAAAGAGTCGCTATTAGTTTAGTTAGTTAGTTATTGGCAGAGATCGGAATTTGCGTGGCATTTTTGAGATAGCATAGGGGCTTGTCATTTATTGACTTTTAATTATTAGGTACTACATATATAAACTTTAATAAAGACTGTTATCAACTTTCCGTAAACCAAATATGGAAAAAATATAACGTTAACATAATTTTATAAATAGCCTTTAGGCTTTAGCAACACTTAACTTATTGGCACTGACACAAATTAAAAGATACAATGGCTTGGATATTGGTAGCCGTATTTAGGAACTAAATAACTAGTAGATACGTAGTAGATATTGTTTTCGAGTAACATTTATGTAGTTACGATGTGTCACATCTAGACCGACGATATGTGAATTTCAAATTTTCATCTACTAAAAGGTTATCTGGAAGAGATTGTTTTTTGGCGATAAAACCTACTATTCTATTGTTTACTTCTTTTGTAAATCTTTATTTTTATCAATATATTATTATGTATAACAGAAGTCAATAAATGAGAAGTCACTAGTTTAGAAAAGTGCCACGAAAATTCCAGTCTTTGGAGTGATTGATACGGAGGATTCTTCAGTTTGGCGCAGTTTGCCTCCCGGTCGACCGTGGCGTGTGGCGTGGGTGGCAAGGCGCGGTTCATGGGCCCCGCGGGCCGCTCGGTGTGCTCGGCCAAGTCGGGCCGCTCGCGCCGCTCGTGCAAGTCCGGGAGAACGGGAGCGGATGACGAATCCCTCTGCGGCCTCGAAGACATTCCCAGACCCGACCACGTGAGTAGTTACACGGCTAATCTGTCCATGGGGGAGCTTGATTCATAGCTCCTGAAAAAGCTTGTAAAGTTTGTTCACGAAACGTATCGTATGTAATGTATACATTTTAAAATATTGCTCTTGTTATACGTGCACGCGTCCTACTTTTGACGACACGGTGGCCTAGTTGGGAGTGACACTGCCTCCGAAGCCAGCGGTCCTGGGTTCAAAAAGGGCAGATATTTGTGTGATGAGCGCGAGTATTTGTTCCTGAGTCTTGGATGTTTTCAATGTATTTAAGTATGTATTTCTCAATATAAGTATGTTTATCGTTGTCTAGTACCCATAGTACAAGCCTAGAGCTTAGTTTGGGACTAGGTCAATTTGTGTGAGATTGTCCTCTGATATTTATTAATTTATTTTCAACGCTAAGTCAAATACAAAACTAGAGCTAATGTCAACTTTGCCTCGTAGATACTCAGGCCTATTTTGCGCTGTCAACCATGACGGAAATATCCGTCAATGGCGTTGAAAAGGCTAATACGCGACGCTATCGTAGACAGTAGGTATAAACAGGGCTCGGAAACCGGTTAATATTTAAACCGACTTCGGTCATTGACCCCAAACCTGAATCGATTAGGGTTTGTACCCTGATACGCAAAACGGGTGAATCCAACGGGTTACCGGTTTACAAACCGGTAATAGGAAAACCGGTTTTTGCAATATTAATTGCAGGTTAATTTGAACTTGTCACTGTACTCGTAGTACATTTATTTATTTATTTATAAAACAAATTTGTACCTTAACAGCTAAAGCCAAAACAGCACAAAATTACAGCTAAGTACTTATCCAACTAAACTAAACTTACATCATTCTATCGTGGTCTTGGGCATTTCTCCTTCTATCACTCTCTTGCACTCTATCGTCAGTCGCCCAATCGGACTCGCAAACAGATAACACTGTGGCGCCGCCTCGAGCACGGAGTTGAGCAGCGCAAGAGCGCGCGCGATAGGCGCCTGCGCGTGTGTACGCGTTCGTGCCACCGGCACAGCCAGCAGCGGGTGTTTTCGAGCGCGAATGTACCGACAGGGCACGAAAAGACGCACAAACGCCTCTACGAGGGCCACACAATCTATTTTATTTCTGACTATGCCTATCGTAAACTTTGCCAACAGGAGTAACCTACGCAATTGCAGAGAGTCGTATCCTAAGTGCCCCTGCAGAAATAAGGTCGGATATATACCTATAGGGGTAGTAAGAATGTGACCTCTTATACAAAGCCCTTAGGAATTTCTTTTGAATTTGTCCAACATAAGAATATATTTACTCTCATGTGGATTCCAAACCACTGTATTCGTTTCAAGAATGCTGCGCACAAGGGCAGCGTAAAGCACGCGAGTGGCGTACACGGTTAGGGGTGCAGAACTACGCAGAACGAACCCCAGTCTCCTATACGCGGCGTCGGCCACAGCTCTTACGTGATTACGAAACGTGAGTCCGGCATCAAAGAGCACACCTAAGTCGCGTACCTGCGCTGAACGAGTAATGGCAACTCCCCCGATGGTGTACTCAAACTCGATAGTAGCATGTGACCGCGTGAAGCTCATCATCTCACACTTCGTGGCGTTAAAGTGGAGTTTATTGACGAGACTCCAGCGGTACACTGCTTCTATGTCCCTTTGCAATCCCTCGCAATCGCTCTGGCTATGGACGGGCTTTATTAATTTTACATCGTCAGCAAACAGCAACAGTGATGAATCGTGAACCTCTACCGGTAGATCATTTATGAGCAGCACGAAAAGAAGTGGCCCGAGGTTAGATCCCTGGCTGATACCGGATCGCGTGTGGTAACAATCGGACACATAGGGGCCATACTTGACGTACTGCTTTCGATCAGACAGGTAGCTCGCAAACATAGCAGCATAGCAGCATCGCATACATATAGATAGAGCGACATACTAATTCAGATTTTAATGATTTTAAGTTACATAAGTCACTCAAAGTTCAATGTCGGCGAGCCGTGACGGCGTGAGTCTTAGTTTAACCGCTTAGAGGTTTAAATCAGTTCTTCAATTTGGTTCTTCCTATTTACCGGTAACCCAAATAATTTACTTTTTTTAAACCGTTCCTTTCATTAACCGGTTAAGTGATGAACGATATTATACCGGTTTTAAGAACGATATTAACCGCTAGGGTACGAATCATAATATATAAAGTTCAAAAAACATAATGGGTCATAATACATAATGGTCAAAATATATAATGGTTTTATTTCTGAAACCGTGAAGGTTTCAGAAGTTTTTTTTTTTTTTTTTTTTGTTAAGGAGAAGGCACATGAGCACTCAGGCCACCTGATGGTACAATCCTGATGGATGTTATGAAACAATGCTAACCTAACCTACTTAATGGGTTTTATGATTTCAAAAAATCCTGAAAAGTTTACTGTTCCAGAAACTAAACCATTATAAAATTATGACCATTATTCATTTTGACCCATTATGTATTTTGAACTTTATATAATTATGAATTATGATACGATCCCTAACGTTGATTTAAAAAGTAAAAAGTTTTTTTTAATAATTAACTCTGGTTTATTGGTAAATTTCTTGCGGAGTTCTGGTGTCACAACTCGAAAAGAAGCAAGCCTTTGATACTTTGATATTGATACCGTTATTTTTCTTAATAAAATAATCTGAACCTAATAACCTAATTGTGCAAAATTTGGTCACAAAATTATGAACAAGTCTTTTTAGAGTTGATGGTATTTTAGTATCTCTACCTACCACACTCTGGGAATGAAGGCGTGATGTTCATGTATGAAAATAATGATGGTAAAATTATTCAGGTCCATATTCCCTGCAATCTCAAAAAAGGCATGATGCAAACGCACTCACTGACCGTGCTCCCGTGCACCAAGGAGAAGAAGTCTACGAAGGTTCATTACGGCATCCTGATGGGGTCTTTCAACATGTACGACAGCAAGTTCGGTAAGTAGCCTTTGTGCCCTAACTGCGGCGAGGTAAAAAGGAGGGTTATGTTATAATTTAAGCAAAATTTTAGGGATGTACAGTAAGACCACAAATATAAGTTACGCCGGCAATTTTCGTCCACGCAGAAAGATGCTCACTAATGCCGAAGATAAACGAACGTAAAAATCAATTCAATACAAATCTTGTCGTGTTACGCGTAAGGTAGATTATGAAATGACAGTTAAACTCATGCTTTCTCGCTCATGGCGATTAGCGATAGCGCTTAGCGCTCGTGCGTCTCAGCTTGTGTACGAATGACAACTGACGGTTTGACGCGACGCTAAATAAAATGGCGGTCGACGGCGTCGCTGCAATGGCTGCCGAATATTTGTCCAATAGCCGTCGAAGTTTTACCCGCGCAAACGTACCTACTGCCTTATTGGCCACAACGTTTTCGCGCCTTCTAAAAAAATGCTTTCTGCGCAGGTACATCGTTGTAACTTATATTTGTGGTACTACTGTACATTGTGTTCATTATTTTAGTAATTCAATGTCCCAACGTCTGATTGGTTGAGACAGCTAGTGCTCTAATAGGTATATTGGATGGTGTCTGTATACTAGGTGCCAAATCCAGAGGACGGCAGGCTCTCACCATGAGCGTGATGGCTTACTGCCTGGCCTTCCACTACCACCCGAAGCAGTGGACCACCAAGCTGGTCGACAACTTGGTCGAAGCCGGAGACACGTGGTGTGTACACAGTTTTAATAGCCCACTGCCCAAGGAGACATGATTTTCATCATTTTTGTATCAAGGAGTTTGATGTAATACGAAAATTAGCCGTGTCACCCATCAAATTTACTTATTTTGTCAAACTGACAAACATTCAAATTCCTCGATAGTACAATATGTGGAAACAATACCCTTCCCCTCCAGCTTCTAAAAATCGTTCGGATGGATATACCTTACTATCCCACTTGCTCTCGTAACTGACATAGTTGCTCGTATTTTGTGGCAAAACAAAAATAACCTGTATGTATTTTTGTGACCTCGAAGAAGCTGATAGCCTGATTTCAATTCAGTCTTCGTTCGGATTTTTCTTTCCATCCGGCTTTTAAATGCTTGCATTTTTAGAATAGTCAAATGCGAGTTAGACTTGTAAATCGAGAGTTGACTCTCTAGTTTCATCAATAATAAAATAATTTTACTTGTTATAGTTAGGTACTATTTCAATCAAAAAGCGCATTACTTGTACATTTTAAAACGTTATATTCTATAATAATTTTCGAAACCCAATAGCGACAAAACAATTCGCAGGTATCTTCAATGCTTGGAAAAAATGCACGACCACTCTGCGTATCAGGGTATATGCGAAGTGCTGCACTTCGGGAAGAAACAGACGCTGGTTCTCAACCATATGAAGATGCAGGTGCTGCTCGCGGAGCCCGACGTGGTCGGGTACACCATGTCCCTGGACCCTACCATCTACAATCTCTGCAGGGGCCTTAAGGCGTTCTTTAAGGACAATCGAGCTGGGGTGTTGATGACGAGGTAAAAAACATTGTTATAAATCAATACGACTTTACATATACTAAAATTGACTAAAACAAAAAAAACTAAAAACGAACTAAATTTGCAAGCAGTGTTCAGTTCCGTTTTATAGTGTAAGATATGCTAAGGGTAGGTTTGCTATGTAGGTACTTAGTTCGTTTTTAGTTTTGTTTTGATAACCAATACAATGGCTTTGTTCAAGTAAAAGTAAAGTTTCCCTTGTAGTCCATGCGGTCAAACTAAAAACATAATACTATACCAACCGGTAATATAGTTAGTAAAATATGTAACATTTCTTAGGTTTTTGAAAGTCGTGATTTGGAAAGACAAGGTGTGCTTCTACATATTCGACCCGGCTGGCCGCGACGCGCGGGCTTACTCCAACTTCTCTACCGGCACCGCCGCGCTCATGAACGTCGCGACCCTGGACGCGCTGTCGGAGCTGGTGCTGTCGCGAACGGTCATCGAAGACCAGAAGTTCGTGCTGGCCGGACTCAAAGTGCTCAAGATGGCTGACGAAGCCGCCGATGAAGACTTCGATTCTGACAAAGAACTCACTCAAGCGGAGAAAGCCGCGATGGGTTTCAGAATTCTAAACGCAAACTGTGCTATAGTGAACGCTCACATACATCTCGGCGACAGATGTTTCGAGGAGGCGAAGTTCCGCCAGGCCGTGCCCATAGCCGTCGTGGCGATGACCTACGCTAAGATCTCGCCTCCGAACACGTGGTTCAAGAGGACCTTGGATAAGATATTGCGTTTGGGAAACAAATTGTACTTGGATTGCTTGCATCCTAAAGTAACTATAGACATGACCATAGATAATATTCCGAACGTGATTCAAGTGGGACCTTACTCGTGCGAGATCATCATCTATCGGGAGCGCGTAAAGGGCCAGCTGTTCACCACTAAGGAGTGTATTCTGAATATAATGACCGGGCTAGAGGAGTTCTTCAGTCACGAGTACAACTGTGGCTTGCTGGAGTTCAACAACTATTGCATGGCTATCTGGCGGCAGAAGGAGATGTACTACTTGTTCGACCCGTACCCGCGCACGATGGACGGGCATCGCTCGTTCAAGGCCGGGCAGGCGTGCTGCTGGATGCTGCTGAACCCGGAGACCTTGGCCAGCGCCTTCGCCAAGAACTGGGACTACCTACCCGCCACCACGCTGTTCTGCATCCACGCGTTCAAAGTGCTCAAGCTCAAGAAGAGACAGAGAAAGGTAAACATAACTTCATGAACGGTTCACTGGAGTGATGTTGCTCATGCTCATAAAAACCAACGCTGTTAATGTCCACTACTTGGATGAAATGTTGGCGTCATGTGCTCTTGGTTTGTTCATTATACAGACAGCTATGAGAAACATTACAGATTAACAAATTTAACAATTAGCTAGAAATGTTTTCGGTATGAAATGATTTTCCAAAATATAATTCGAAAATATCGATATGGTGCTTAAACTTCTTGATGCATTTTGCATTTTGCATTATATTGTATTAATAATAAGGCCTCTTTTATAAATGGCAGATGTCCCTGGTCTGCTCGCTCAGCGCCGACGCATTTCCCTGCTGCAAGGGGAAGCCGATGAGGGGCAAGCCCCAGGGCGACTGCCGGGACACCTACACGGAGGTCCTCCCCAGCAGTTCCAGGAGGAGCTTGCGGAGCTTGAAGTCGAAGAGCTCGAAGTCGAGGAGTTTCAGATCGAGGAGTGTAAGGTCGAAGAGTTTGAGGAGTAGATCGGGGAGCAGGAGTAGGAGTAAGCTTCCAGCGGTACGTGTACATCTAAAAATCCAAACAAAAATGCATATGAGTCGACTTAGGACCACGCCTGTAACCCCTTTAAATAAATAAATAAACAGTACAGTTTAGTTGGCAACAAAAGCTTGGTCACTTAAACCTCACTTTTTAGTTAGGCCATAGAATCTGGTGCACATTATTCGCTTCCTCAAGCGGTGACTGAATATAATGCTAATAATTATTAACATTTCAAACCCGACTGGGGCTAGCATGTGAGCCATGCTAGCCTTAGTCGGGTTTCCCTCATAATTATCATATTCTTCGGTGTTGGTGGATTGTTTTAAAAACTTCTCAGTGTCACATATAATTCAGCGAGACGAGTTAACGATCGTTATTCTATTAAAAATCGTTTTAGTCACTATACCAGTTAAACCATTTAGTACAACATTACTTGTCTCTCTATTTGTTCAGGCTGACCTTAGGCCGGACGAGGAGCAGATGGGTGACATCGTGTCCCTGGTGGACAGCGTGCAGGAGGACTACGTGCCGCCCATCCCAATGCGCTACAAGAAGCGGGTACCCGAGGACCACCCCAGGAAACTGAGTGAGTCATTTGCAGGCCGACAAGCTCGCGCGACCTTCCCGCGAGGTGACAGGGTGAGGGGGGGATGTTCCGACCACCCCAATGCGCTACGAGAAGTGGGTACCTACCCGAGGACCACCCCAGGAAACAGAGTGAGTCATTTGCAGGCCGACAAGTTCGCACAATCTTCCCGCAAGGTGACAGGGTGAGGGGGCGCTGTTCCGAACATCAGAATGCGCTACGAGAAGTGGATACCCGAGGACTTCCCCAGGATACTGACCGAGTCACTTGCAGGCCGACAAAATCGCGTAACCTTCCCGCGAGGTAACAGGGTGCGAGGGACTCGCACTTGGCCGGTATCTCAAACTTATTAAGAATAAAAAGTTAAAAACGACAATTGACATGATACACTTGACATTAACAATTTGTCGTAGGTACAGTAACAGGTGCAGTGTTGCCAACTCTCAAGATTGACATATTTAGCGATCGCCATTTTGCTTGAAGCGCTTTTTTTCTTCAGAACGCACACGTTAACAAGATAGCTAAATGAAGGTTAAATGTATTTATCTTAAAATGTATTTTGAAGCCGTCAGGTATTTGAAATACAAATACCAAATACGTATTTGTATTTTATTTTTTTATACACATACATACATAACATCACGCCTTAATTCCCAGAGTGGGGTAGGCAGAGCTACAGAAATACCAACAAATCTAAAAAGACTTGTTGATAATTCTGTAACCACATTTTGCAGAAGTAGGCTAAGATGTTTACCAGTGTATTAGTGACAGGTTGCAAGCCCATCGCCTAACAGCACTACAAGCCCTTATTCCCTTAGTCGCTTCTTTTATTTTTTTATTACTAGTAATTCAAATACTGCCTAACTCTGGTCGTAAGTAAACCCTTGACTCCGCCCGGGCAGCGAACCTGGACTCGCCGACGGTGTCGGTGACGCAGGTGGTCCCGCCGTGGCCCAAGCCGCGCGACAAGACCCACGAGCTGCCGGAGCCCGACCCCGACCCGGAGCCCACGCCGCCGCCCACGCCGCCGCCGCCCGTCGTGAGTACACGCACGTCTTGTACACATAAAGCTTACCAAAAACGAGTTACCATAGCAAATATTTTTTTCTTATGGTGGCACTCCACTTAGTGTTGCGTGTTGGCGTTGCGTCGTTGCCTCTATTTCATTTGCTATACAAAGGAAGAAGATGCAAAACGAATATTTGGGCAAATACCGCCAAGTGGAGTGCCAGCATTACGCTTTCTAGAAAGTGCTACGAAAAAGAAGGTTAACTAGTAATAATAAGCGAAACAAAATCTTTAAAAAGTATGTATGTATGTAAACACTTTATTGTACAAAAGAAAAACCAAAACAATACAGTGAATAATAATAAAAAGATGTACAAAGGCGAACTCATCCCTTTAAGGAATCCCTTCCAGCTAACCCTTGTGAGATTGAGAATAAAAAGTGAAAAGTCATAGTTTGTTTTATACAACATTGACGACAGGAATCACGTCACAGCTGTTGTTCCATGTTTAAAATGTATAAAGAAATTTGCATTTATTTCAGAAATTACTATGTTTAACCCAATAATTGAATTAAAATTTAAATAAGTAAGTACGTCAAAAAAGTGGATGCCGAAAAAACAGTTTAAACCTTGGAAGTTTTGAAATTTTAACAAGTTTCCATCACTACATAGTATAAAACAAAGTCGCTTTTTCTATCCCTATATCCCTATGTATGCTTAAATTTTTAAAACTACGCAACGAATTTTGATGCGTTATATTTGCGATAGAGTGACTGAAGAGGAAGGTTTATATGTATAATACTTTAATCCGGAGCGAAGCGAGGGCGGGTCGCTAGTTATATATAAAATCTTACTAAACGGGTCAAAACTTGGTGTATTGCGTTTTAAATACCTATGCTTTTTTTAATTTTCTCCGTAATCGTATCAATGAAACTGTTTTTCGTGCATGTTTCCTATTAAATAGCTAACACCCCCTATATAAGCCAACCGTACTTTTAAAATAGACTCGAGGAAAACGTCAATGACGCGGTATTAGTAGCGTTACTGCGTATAAACGCAGTAACGAGGATAGCATACCGTGGTTCTAGATTTCCTAATGATTATATGTATACATACCACTTCGATTTTGACATTTAGTATTATTATATTTCAAAATAAACTACTAAACTAATAAAGACATATTTTGTTCGGTTTAGTAATAACTACGTTTGTTTGCTTGTTATGCCTTCATTTCGGGAAACATCCACCATAGAAAAAAAATAAAATTGGGTCAGTGATTTATAATTAGTTAAATACGACAATACAATACGGAAATATGACAATACTGAAGATCAAAATCAAAGTGATTTGTACTGAATAATTAGGAAATACTGGGTGATTTCGGAGTCATGATCCGGAATGGGCAAAAGTGAATAAGATGGTCATACTGAACAACTTTTCCAAAGGGAGCAACCACGAAATCGCCAAAAAAAACAGCTGTTCCATACATTAACTCTCAATTAATTCACCGTTAATGTATGGAACAGCTGTTTTTTTTTTGTTGATTTCGTGGTTGGTCCCATCGGAAAGGTTGTTCAGTATGACCATCTTTTCACTTTTGGCCATTCCGGTCATGACCCCAAAATCACCCAGTAGAGACACCATGGATTCTTGAACCACGAAATGCCACCAAAAGTCCTAACCCTAGTTATTAAGATCTGACAAGAATATATTTTATGTTACAGATACCAGAAGGTGGAATAGAAGAGGCGAGTTACATCTTGGTTTTAATATAGTTTCTAAATTAAGTTCGGAATGAAAAGAAAATAGCCTGTCATGTTTAGGGTAGTATAGCAGAATTACAAGTAGCGCGGTTTACGAAGTAATTAGAAATCCGCGAAGCGATACAGCATTTAGCTCTTAGCAGTCGCCTTTTATGTCGTAATATTCTTAACTGTTGCGCGTCCTTACAAAATTCCGTTTGCATGAGTATCTTAGCTAAATGGCGTCTTATACTCATCAGTTAGGTATAAGCCCAAGTTAGCTAAGATATAATCACGCCCTCAAACGTAACAGTTTGGCGGGAATACTAATGTATAGGACGAACCTATGAAAGTTATAATTTGAATTGAAAAAAAAACCGGGGCCGCGCCTAACTACATCACCACAGTATTGGTCCGACATACCGACGGCCAGAAGGATGATTGTCGTATTGTTCGTCAGGAGGAGGAGCCCGAGGAGGAAGACGAGGACGACGAGGAGGCGATGAAAGCCAAAAAGGAGGAGCAGGCGCGCCTCAAGGCCGAGGAGGAGGAGGCGCGGCGCAAGGCCGAGGAGCTGCCGCCGCCCATGCCGCCGCCGCCGCCCTCGCCGCAGCCCGAGCCGCCCATGCCCAAAGATGTGCGTGCTGGTTTCCGAGCGTTTCAGGGCTTCGTTCCAAATACTGAAAAACCGTTCCCGAATTTGATTTATTTTTACAGTTTATTTCAGTAATTACTGAAGATAACAATCTCGAAGAAGACATAGACCAGGGAATAATATTTATAATTCAGGAAAATAAAAAAAAAGGCTTTAACCTTTTCAACACCTTTGAAGGATAGTTTCGTCATGGTTACCAGTGCAAAATAGACCTCAGTATCTATGAGGCAAAGTTGACATTCGCTCTGTTTTTGTATTTAACATAGCGTTGAAAAGGTTAATACTTATGTTTTGAAAACTGTTGTGGCGACCTAGCGACGACAAGCTACCTACCTACCAACCTGTCTACTAGAGTCAGATAGCGCAACTACTCGTAAATCTGACAGTGCGCTACATCGCGCTAACGAATTTTCCCCAGTCACTAGATATACAGGGAAAAAATAATAGAACCGCTCCTAGTGTTCGTAAGATCACGTAGAGTCCAAATTTAGGAAAATTCAACACATTGGCAGCAGTCAACACCTCTGAGTGGAACTCCATCCATTATGATCGTCATCCTGTCTACTAGCAAGCTATTATAGTAGATTATACACCGAGGGGATAAAGCACAGTTTTATGTCACGGGCGCGATATTGAATCCTGAACGTAACGAAGGACTCCAGATTTAACTCCCGAGCGCAGCGAGGGTGTTACGAGTTAATTCCCGAGCGAAGCGAGGGAATTAAGAAGAGTCCTGAGCGCAGTGAGGGGTTCAAGCGCGCCCAAGACGAAAACAGCTTTATCCCCGAGCAGTGTACTCTACTTTTCTCACCTTTTGCGAGACAATAAAAAAGCGAGTCTACTAAAAACAGCGTTTTATTATAGTAAATTAAAATTAAAAGTGAAAATTGATATTTGAGACATTAGTCCAGTTGTGGAAAGACAATATTTATTTAAAACTTTGCAGTTATCACCAATGTATTTTATTGCAGCGTCTTACAATACTCGCGGCTTTTGTTTAATTTCAAATGTGTTCCATTCAGCTTGCCGTGGCCAGCTCGATTTTAGAAAATGTTCGATTTTCAAATTAGGTTCGACGCGGCGGTGGCGGCGGCGCCGCGCCCGGCCTTCGAGTATTAGTTGATCTTTTATTAAGAAATTAGACTTTAAGGCCGTTGTAATAAGAACTATGAAAAGTGAAAATATTATAACCCAGCGAGTTATAATGAGATTCAGTACAACATTAGACCCCGGCTAAAGCCAAGGGCTTTAATGAGTTGGTTTGCGTAAGGTTTGCATGATATGTAATTTGGCATTGTCGAGCAGGTGGTGTGAAATAGTACATTTTGATACAAGTGCGGAAAGTATGTCATTTTACACGAGTCCCGAAGTATCTTGGCCCGAGCTGCAAGCGAGGGACAAGACTCGGGACGAGTTAAAATGACAGTTCCGCACGTGTATCAAACGACGTTTTTTAATACATTTGCGAAAAAATATCAATGAAACAAAATAAATCAGTAAATAAAACTATTACAAGAGACAGTTTTACTTTTAATTGACACAGACTTTATGAAATGGCAACGGTTGTGACCATTCAGCCAAATAAAAAAAAAGTCACAGTAATTTAATTACCTATATTTAAAAATCAAAAAGTATAATTCTCTATTAACCAGCGGTATTGCATAAAGGTGGATTCACATTACGCCGTACTGGGCTGGGCCCGGTTTCGGCATGGTGTAATGTGAATTCACCTTAATACGCAACTATCTAATCATTCGTAATACTAATTCAGATTCAGCCATCTTGATGAGAGCTGTTTTTTTTAATATTACGTAATAAATATTATTTAATTTTAATATTTTAAATTATATTACCTATGTATAGTCTCAATGCTAAATGACGTATTCAAAAAGTGGTTGAACATGCAAACTCTTTGGCTTGGAAGCTGAAACAAAATTATATTTAAAAAAAATGGAAAACTATAACGCACTAGTGCGGAATATCCAACTTTCCGCACGATATACAGCTACGAAAAGTACCACTTTTTGAGCAACTGTGTTAAAAAAAATATTGTTCGTAGTCGAAGGCCAGACTTTGTACATTGCTATAATAATTTCTAGCCTTCGACTAATAATCTCTAAAATAGGGTTGTTTTTTTTTGGACTGAAGTTGGAGGGTGGGGTGTGTCAGCAGGAGCCCGCGCCGCTGAAGGAGGCGCCGGAGGCGGAGCTGGAGACGGCGGAGGCGCCCGAGGCGGTGGAGCGCGAGGTGCTGCTCACGGCCGACGCGCTCTACCGCCACCGCCTGCGCCACCTGCGCCGCAAGCTCGCGCCGCCGCTCGCCGAGGCCCGCGCCGGCAGCGACCCCGACCTCGAGCTGCTCAAGCCGAACAACTTCCGCCAGCTGCCCGACGGCACAGGTACCTACCTATACTACACAACGACCAACCACCTACTTACAGGGGACTATTCTACTAAGACTAGGCTAATAAGTTTTTGGTCTTATCATGCACTGGTGCATACGCGTTCTTACGCGGCCGCATTTTAGCGTACGAGTATTTAGGAGTACGGCGACTTTCAACGTCCAACCGGGCGCCAAACTCGCCTTAGGCGCCGCGCCGACCGCGAGCGCCGAGGCCCTGCGTAGACTCCGTCGTCGCGTTCGGATTATATCGGAAGGGCTCAGAGCCCCCCCCCTAGCCAAGATGCATTCGCTAACTAGCGATTCGATTCGTTTGGTTTTAAACCAATCGCATCACTGGTAGATCACGTGACTTTTCGAATGACGTGATCGACATTGGTTTAAAAACAAAAGGAATCGATCGCTTCGAGTTAGTTAGTCACGGTTCGATTTAAATTACAATACATAATAATTGACTATTGTTTATTAGCGTATTATTTAAGTATATTCTAAAATTTTAATGTATTCCATAATTTTTTTAAATGATGACTCTTGTTTGCATGTATTTTCTTCTGTTCATAATTATGTATTTAATAACGTATTGTAGTTATCGTGTAAGTGTTTTGGTGTTATTTTATGCTGTAAACTTACACTGAAATTAAATAAATAAATAAATCTACATAAACACTTGATAATTGAAATAAAGAAAAGATTTGAATATTTGATTTGATTGGAGATTTGAGTTCTCATTTTCTTTTAGTGGCAGCAGTTTACACCTCCATTTATTGAGCTATCAAAATTTTTCATGTTCGTTGTATCGTGACTGGATTTTGCGTGTATTATACGAAAGGTAAACTTCCCCAGGTTCGGTTTTGAGTTATGACCGGAATGTAGCGATATATAAAGGTCAAACGTTAACACTCAGAACAGTAAAGTTACGATTACCCAAAATGCTTTTCTCAAAAAGCAGTCTATTCACAACTATGTGTAGTAGTGCAAACGTATTGTCAACGTTATGACAGCTCTTATTTACTTGATGGGAATGGCGGCCGAGGTACGAGTAATTATTAATTATATAGCTGGTCATTTTCAAAATAAAGTGTATCCTAGTTAAGGAAAATTAAGAAACGTTAACTTTTGTCAGTTTTGTGACTAAATTACCCATATAAATGTATGGCTAATTTCGTCACAAAACTGACAAAAGTTAGGTATCGTTTTTTAACTTTCCTTAACTAGGGTACAATTTATAATGAAAATGCCCAGCTTACATCGTTTTTTATCGGAAATCTTGATTTTCCAATAAACTGTAGTAATGTGTGTCTAATGAGTTAATTGGGAAAGCAAAGTCGAATACGATCTAATTCGACAAAATATGATGTCGTATAATATAAATAGGTATAGATACGAACTTAGTATTCATCACATAAGAATAATAATCAAGTTCAGTCACTTATCCTTTTTCGTATTTATTAACTTCTAACTTAACGAAAAAAATATTCGGCAGTTTATGCCCGAAAAAAACGTATATTTCGACTCTAGACCTAGAATCCTGAAATTTAGCAAGAAGGAAGGTCTGAAGCACAAGTAAAAATCCGAAAATCGTTAGGTAATGTGTTAAATAAAAAATATTTTTTTGGGATTACAAACTTATTTGCAGTTTGGAAACTAAGTAATCGCGACCGATGTCGATGTATGGAGATACAGTTTTTCAACGGCAAAGTCTAGTTTGTACAATTTTACATTCTTATAAGTTTGTATGGAACCCTCGGTGCGCGAGTCGGACTAGCACTTGACCGGCTTTTTTAATAGAAACCTGGTTTTACTGGGTTGACTCTTAGCTACCTGCTGTGAAAGTAGCGAAAGCAATTATGCAATTTCATAAATAAATGACCCGCACCACAGGAATCATAAGAGGCTCGTCCGCGATCCCCGAGCACGACGCCGTGGCCGTGCTCCCTTTCACGGCGATCATGGCCATCATCACCTCCTACAAGTACAGCGTGCCCACGTGGACGCCCCAGATCGTGGACTTCGTGCTGCATACCGCCAAGCAGCTGTTCTCCAAGAAGCAGGAGCTGTTCCAGACGGCGCCTGTACATATTATACCTAAGATTGGACTAGGCCATCAGGTATTGATGCTTATTTGCTCTCATCAATAAAATACATACATACATAACATCACGCCTTAATTCCCAGAGTGGAATTTGCACGATCAGGCCAAGAAGTTTACTAGTGTATTAGTGACAGGTTGCAAGCCCATCGCCTAACAGTACTACAAGTCCTTATTCCCTAGTCGCCTCCTACGACAACCATGGGATGACATGGAGTAGCACTATTCTAACCCGGTAACCACACATGGCAAATCTAATAAATAATTATAAATATCTCATGCTAAGCTCTAACCTTGTACTATGGGTACTAGACAACGATAAACTTACACAGATATAGAAATCATCTAAGATTCAGGAACAAATACCGGGATTTGAACCCAAGACCGCTAGCTTCGTAGACAGGGCCATACCATAATCAGTTTGTTCCCTGCAGTCTTACAGCGCCAAGATCGAGGTGGCCGGCGAGGGCGTCACGTGGCAGATGGAGCCGGTGGTGTCGCAAAAGTTCTTCGCACAGAGCGACCGCGGCATGATCACCACGTCGCGGTACAGCTGTGCCTTCTTCCGCAAGAACGGGCTGTTCTACCTGTTCGACGGCTCGCCCTGCGACGCCATGGGGCTGCGCCACGAGCTGGGCAAGGCCGGCGGCCTGGCCTGCCTCCTGCGGTTCAAGACGCTGCATGAACTTATTGCGAGGTTGGTTTCCGATATATTTAGGCCTACCTGGGGCCCATTTCACGAAAGCTTGTAACTTTACAAGTGGAAGTTTCAATGCATATTGTTGAAATAGTTATTTGTGCAACAAGAGAGCAAAGTTGGTTTTTGCAGCGAGTGTTGATTTTGAATCCTGAATGCAGCGAGAGATTCGAAGACACGAGATGCAAATAACTTTGGTCTCGTGTTGCACATACATTTTTCTCCTACCAGCGAGAAAATATAACATTAAGTTCATAAAACATTCCCCAGCCCGCGCGCTGCGCCACGAACACCT
Organism: Acleris holmiana; assembly: GCA_949316455.1. Classification (NCBI taxonomy): domain Eukaryota; kingdom Metazoa; phylum Arthropoda; class Insecta; order Lepidoptera; family Tortricidae; genus Acleris; species Acleris holmiana. Next base: position 20,401,213 of record OX438771.1, read on the forward strand.
TTGTATTGTGAACAAAAGTTAAAAAGTTACTTTGCCCCACGCTCGCAGCAAAATCAAATTATGCTCACTGTCTTTAAACAGCGAAATCACCCTTTTCGAGGTGCTGAGGTGAATAGAGATTTCCGCTTGTAATACAAGCTAATCAAGCTACAAGCTTTAGCGAAACGGGCCCCTGGTTTACACGCTTTAATTCTCCGAACTGAACCACGTGGCTCTGCTATAAAGCTAATCAAAACTGTTTTGTCGAAGTTTGAGGTAGTGTCCTGCCTCTATTGGCTGACAAACTATATCACAATGCTTCCCGCGACTGCGTCGGTGTAGAAGTCGTTTATAGCTATTCGCTCAGGTACTATCCAATTTTTCGGGACAAAAGTACCCTATGTGATTCCCCGGGACTCAAACTATCTTCAGGCCAAATTTCATCTAAATCGATTCAGCGCTTTATCCGTGAAAGCGTAACAAACAGACAGACAGAAAGAGTTACTTTCACATTTATAATATTAAATATGGATGTAGAGCAATATCCCTGTCTATATGCTTCAAAAACGCTTCTCACCCACTTAAATTCTGACAGCAGATTTTTACGTATATGTTTTACAATATCGTTAAAATTACTCAATACTCCCAGACACTTCCCGTCTGCAGTACTACTTCATAGACGCTTTAAAGCTAAATAAACCTAATCTTACTTAGTCCGAAGCTCCATTTTAAGGGTTCCGTAGTCTAACTAGGAACCCTTATAGTTTCGCCATGTCCGTCCGTCCGTCCGCAGCTTAGCTCAGACATTTTAAGTACTAGAAACTATCTTCTACGCTTGCTTCTGTTTAATGGAAACCCAATCATTATGCACTTTCGTTTAATGTACCCGTTGCAATTAACGCATTTTATGTTCTGCTCCCAGGGTCGTGTACAACAAAGATGGGAAGCGGGACGAGCAGCAGTTCATCCTGAGCAAGGTCCTCGTCCGAAGACTGATGGTGGAGCCCCGATCGCTGCTGCCGGAGGACTACGACTACGAGACGCGCAAGCCGAAGTCGCCCAAGTCCAAGACAACACTCGTGGCCGGCGACCAGCAGCAAGAAGTCGGTGCCAAAAAACCGGACAATGTAGACCACGAGGCCGGGTACCACCTGGTCGATGGTAACTACATCATGAAGGGCACGACGGCCATCAAGGACCCCGGCTCGGGCGTCATGGCCTGCCACTTCGTGTGTCTCGTGACCATGCTGCAGGCCGCCATGCAGCCGGTCCGCACCTGGGACTCGTTGATGATCGACATCTGCATAGAGATGGGCCTAGAGATATACGAGAAAGCCGCCAACAAGTCCCCGTGCGAGAAGAGAGTCATCAAAAACATCATCATGGCCGGGCGGTTCATCAACGTCAACGTTAAGAAGATCATGGTCGTCAACGAGAACGTGGATAAAAAGTTGGAGCAGTACATGAGGGCCGTGATGCACAGGCTCCGGTACGTAATCGTCAAGTTTCCGTCGTGCAACATGGTGGTCTGCCAGACGGACGGGTACTACCACCTGTTCTACCCGTACATGATGCCGTCAGTGCCGCCCACCGTGGTGAAGAAGGGCGTGCCGGCCGTCAACTCGCGGCCCGTGGCCGTCGCCACGTGGACGCTATTCCGCTCGCAGGACGACCTGACGGACAGGATCAAGGCGATCGTCAGTAGCGCGAACCAACCCGAGTTTTACACGTTCGAGCTGACCTCCATGAAGGCGGCCCCGCGCCGGTCGGCGATGAACTACCGGCTGAGCCCCATGTTCCAGCCCGAGGAGAACCCCAACGTGCCGTTCCTGCGGCGCCGGCGCCAGCGGCCGCTGGTCGACGAGAAGATCTACTGGCTGAACATCGAGACCGTCCCGTGGTCGCGGACGACGACGTTCAACGACTCTGGCTTCGAGCGGAAGACTCCGCGCACCACGTGGAAGGAGTGGGACATCGAGTTCGCGGGCGACCTGTACTCGCTGTGGGGCTCGCTGCACCCGACGGACCAGCAGTTCCCGGCGGAGCGACGCGGCAAGCAGTACCTGGCCACGTGCGTGGTGGCCATTGCCATGACGCGCACGTGCAACCTGAGCGCCTGGACCTCGGGCTTCCTGGACGGCATTGTGTGCGCCGGAGACGCCTACTTCCAGCGCACCATGGACAAGATCGGCAACACGCCCAACGTCGAAATCGGCGTCGAGCACCTGGACACCACCTTCGAATTGTTTCCGTTCTCTTTCACTGTCAAATTCAACAACGTCATATTCGGCTTCGTTTACAACATATTCCACGACAGGTTCAACCTGAGCAGAGCGTTGGTCTACTTCTTCGAGAAGAACTCGCTGGGGCTCCTGACGAGTCCGGGGAAGAACATAGCGTTCGGGAGAGTCGGGGAGGCGTCCTACTTCATGTACGACTGCCAGAGCTTCGGCGTGCCCGTGTACAGCCCGGGCCAGGGCGGCTCCTACATGTTCAAGTGCGAGAGCCTCAACCGCCTCATCTACTGCATCACCTTGACGCTCAACATTCGGCGGCACGGACAGCAGTTCCACTTGTTCAGCGTGGATATACACGCGACCGAGAAAGCTTCTAAATAAATTAAAGTATTCGTCCAGCCAGTTCGTTTTTTTGTCACGGGGAAGGTAATCACAGATTGTCTAGGTGTTAAATTTTTAACCAGTTTTGCGGTTGGGTCACTGACCTCGAGGGAGACGTCTACGCTGCAGTGTGTTATGGGTGCAGTGGTCTACAAAGCTGGACATCCTCTTTTAAGGCCACCAACGATCGGCTACTTTGATAAGAAATCTACAAGTAAAAATGACTAAGTATAAAAATGACTAGAAAGAAAATTGGAGGGGTGCGCCTAAGTTCATATAAAATTGCAAATTAGATTATTGGAACTCCGAAAATGTATCTCATACCATTTTACATCATAACGATCACTCTTCATAAAAATATTTATCACACCATTTTACATCCTAATGATCACTGTTCATAATCAATATTAATCAATCATACACCTGTATATTTTCTGGAGTTTAAAAATATTTAACAAGTAAATAAGTTTAGGTTAGGTTAGGTTTATTTTATAAACGTCCTAAAATAATACCGGTTTCAATAAAATTCACTTTAGGAGTTGCGATGATTATAAATAACAATTATGAACAAAAAAAATATGAGCAAATTTTTTCGGAGAAATGATGAGTATAGTCACAAATCGTTTTTTGTGTAAAAAATCGAAAGAGCTATTTTATATGAGCCAATATGGACCCAAATTGGAGAGAAGGATTTATTGACTAAGTATAAAAATTCCGACATTAAAATAGGTACCTAATTATTTGAAATTAGGGTATATCGACGGAGTTTCTATTTCTGGGTGGTTTGGCCCTCCGGGCCTGCTGCAAAACTGACATAACCTAAACCTACCTACGTATTTAAATGTCGGCATTTTTATGCTTAATCAATAAATACTTTTCTTTCTAGTCATTTTTATACCTAGTCATTTTTACTTACGGCCGAACCCTATATTCAAACCGCGGATAGATAAGGCTTACTTCGGGTTGAAATTTGACATTTGCCCATACAAAATGTGTCAAATTTTAATCCGAAATAAGGCTATCTGTCCGCGGATAGAATATAGGGTTCGGCCGTTATACTACGTGTTACAAAATAATCCGTAAAAAAGAAATTACGAAAGTAGTGTCAACCCTAGTATACTGTATACCTAAGATACTGAACTGACGTTATTTAATAAGGGTTGACACTACTTTTGTAATTTCTTTTTTACGGATTATTTTGTAACACGTTGTAGACCTTAGTCGCCAAAAGGACTTGGATCCAATCGGCAGAGGGTTGTACAAACTTCAGTGACTAACTCCGTAGGTCATACTAATCAACTTTTGTTATGGGACCAACACACAAATCGCGAAAAAAAAACAGCTGTTCGGCTGTTTGCCTCTCAGTGTGTATACAGAATATGATAGAACAGCTGATTTTTTCGCTATTTGGATGTTGGTTGGTAATAAAAGCTGATGAGTATGACCTACAGAGTTAGTCCCTGCAGTCTGTACAACCCTCTGCCGAACACCGTACCGAGTGTGGCCTGTAATCGGAGCAATTGAGGGATCGTTTCCACACCACAAACGTAACAACATTTTATTCCACAACTTTTGATTATAACTTAGTTTCCAAGCAAGCACTGTATTGCGAAAACTACGAAGTTTGTGGGCTGACAGTAGATCAACAACTAACTAGACTTATTGGATGGAGTAATTTAGTTTGTTCGAAAAAATCCCAAATAATATTTTTTTAAAGTTGTACAACAAATGCGAAATATATGTAGGTACAGTCGAAGACATAAATATGTTTACACTTTAGTACCTTGTCACTTTCATTCACTGAGACAGTTTCATGTATTGTATATGAAATTGTCTCCGTGAATGAAAGTGACAAGGTACTAAAGTGTAAACATTTATGACTTCGACTGTACTAAGAGAAACGCCTACCCGAATTATTTGTAACGCGGCTACGTCAGACAGTTCGGAATAAATCGCTAAACAGACTACGTGTTTCTTTGTGTGTTCCCTCGAACCCCATAACCCGTGGAATATAAATGAAATGTTGCTACGTTTATAGAGTGGAAACGATCCCTCAATTTATTGCTCCTATTACAGGCCACTCCCAGTATATATTGTTCATTTACTTAACCCAATACTTCGAATCTGTAGTTTCGGTAATCCTTTAGAGCCTAGCAATGTGGTATTTAAAATTTCTGGTATTTCGGGAATGAGATTTCTAGAGTTCGATACGCCTTCGTTTGCTGGATACAATATGTAAAGAAAAGTCTTCATAAAATAGTGTTTATTATTCTTGAGTTAGTTACATGCGACTAATATAAATGTATCTTATATGCAAGGTGACAAAGTCAAACTCACTTAAATATGTACTATTGAAACTGAACTCATCACGTTCATATAGTAATCAAACTACAGGGACAATTTAAAATAGTTTTTCTGTTGCGGAACAACAACACTATATGTTTTAGGTATCAAGAAATCACAGACTCAATTAAAAACCCTAATCTTAACTTAAGTTGCAAGCTATTTTAGCACTATTAGGTAAGTGCGTTAACGGGGCAAGTGGGACGCACCACCCGTTGGTACCGTTTCGTAGCTAAAAGTTCGCAACCAGCTTCGAAACGGGAAAAAAAACCCGTTTTGTAACTGGCTACTAAACGGTACTTTTCCATTACCGATTCGTAACTGCGCTTGGTTACCAGCTTTGAAATGGGAAACAAACCCGATTTGTAACTGGCTACTAAAAAGGACTTTTCCATTACCGATTCGTAACTGCGGTTGGTAACCAGCTTTGAAATGGAAAAAAAACCGATTTGTAACTGGCTACTAAACGGGACTTTTCGATTACCGATTCGTCACCGCGGTTGATAAACAGCTTCGAAATGGGAAATAAAACCCGTTAAAACCGAGTTTTAGATTCCCATTTTGTCGCCTGCTACGAAAATTGGCTACGAAACGGTACTAAAGGCGCACCACAATCACCCACGATTTCTATTTGGAAAATTTACCTTTCATGTTTCAGTACGGATTCTGCGAACAAGGGAGCGGGCGGAACGCCAGAGTTTAAAAATATCTGGGTCGTTTTCAAAAAAATTGTACATAGTTACGGGCTTTAATTAAAACAAAACTTAATTGATTCCTTTGTGTGACGAAAGTTACCCATACAGGTTGTATGACTAACTTTCGTTATACAAAGGACGCGATCGTGATTTTGTTTTCATTAAGCCCTTAATTATGTACAATTTTTTTGAAAACGACCCATCTGGCACGTTCTATGCTTTTCAATTATTATATTATATTAAAAAGTTACTGTGTACGGCGAAAACGTGTGCAAAATAAACGGTAATTATTATTACTAAGCCCTAGTGGCCCTTTGGCGGCAAATCTCGGTTTGGGTGGTTCCACAAAAGTTGGGTAACTTTGTGTTCCAGTGGATTTTTATATAAATTTATATTAATCACCCAATATTAAAAATGTCTGGCACATAAAACAACCGACTTTTTATTATGTCACTCAATTTAGCCTTACTCATATACTTTTTTAACACAAAAAAATGTAGTTTTCTCTCCTTTATATCAGTCCCTAGCCATGTCACATTTCCAAAATACTGCTTTCATTCGTCCGGTTTTAGTATGTCTAGATGATATTTGAACTTTATTTGACTTAAACACAATAAAAATTACATTGTCTTAATCACCGAAACGATTTAGTGAACAATATTAATTATTTTCATATCTTTTTATATAAGAAAAGTAGTGTCATCGATAGTTAAAGTCAGGCCCTAGCCACTCAGTAATTTCAAAAATACGCGGCAACCGAACAAAACCAGCGTTTTAAAACTGTTGCGTTCTGAAGTAACGACGTGAAGTTAGCCATACACGTGGGCTGTTCCGCGTCGGCCATCTTGACATCAGTGCGGTCGGCGTCGACGCTGAGGAAACACGTGCTGTGCCAGCCACTCTGTCAGCCCCTAGGTAAGTTGTTTTATAAAAACTTAATTAGTTACTATTCTCTTTTGTTTGCGTGTATATGCGATTTGTTTGTTCTGATGTTATAGCTATCTACAAGTTTCGGTATTTCTTTTTAAGAGTAGACTAAGAGTGATTTAGTTCTGATTCGTCAGTCCCTAGGCCATCAGGCCCCGGTCATAAATGTGACCAGGGACTGATGCCATGGCTAGGGCCTGGCGTTCATAATAGTTTAAATAGATTCGCCAATTGAAAACAATTCTGTTTGTTGTAGAATATGGCGCCTCGAAAGAAAATACCGTTGTCCAATGAAGAAAAAGCAAAAAAAAAATCAGAACAGGCAAAAAAACGTCTAGAGAAAATAAAAAGTGATCCAGTTTTATTAGCCGAGTATAAAGAGAAAGAAAGATTAAAATACCTTAGAAAAAAGGAAAAAGGTCAGAGGAAATGCGTAAAGGATATGACTCCTCGCGAGCACAGAAAAGTGAAAAAAAACTGGATCACTTACTCAGCAGCTTATAGGCAAAATAAAAAAATAAGTGAACAAGCTGATCAATACATGGATGGAAATACGCCACCATCATCTGACGGAGAAAACGATCCTCAGGTACCAGAAGAAATAAATCTCGAGCGACAACCAGATGGTATAAATGTTGCGTGCATTGCTAATCAAAGACAAGCTGAAGGTAAAAGGAGAAGTATTTTACAACGGAAGATAAGAAATAAACAACTACAGAAGAAGAACAATGATATTGCTGAACTAAAGAAAAAACTAGCTAACCAAAGACAGAAGTACAAAAGACTAAAACGCACTATTAAGAAATCAAAGAAGGCACTCACACCCAGAAGCAAAATTGAAGAAATGGCAAATGATCCTAATAAGAAGGCAGAATTAGTAAAAAAAGCACTTTTTGGTGAAATCATTCAGACGCAAATTGTAGAAAAAAAAGAGGAAACAAGGACATATCAAGAGAAGAATAGTTTGAGAACGGCTTTGTCTGGTTCTATAGTAAAAAAATATAAAATATGGAGGTCAGGAGGCAAAGCTGTGACTTATAAAAATATGGGATTTAATCGTACAAAGTCGACAAAGAAAGACAACAAGAACAGAATGATAGCGATTATTCACAAGTTTTATGAAGATGATAGCAATAGCCGGTGTGCAGCTGGGAAGAAAGAGTGTATAACCCGCAATAATATTAAAAAACAAAAGCGGTTCTTGCTGGATTCTTTGAAAAATCTACACAAAAAATACCTGTCTACTGGTTCAATGACAATTGGGTATTCTTTGTTCTGCCGGTTACGTCCATTTTGGGTCGTCGAGCCTAAACTCACCGATCGTGACACTTGTGCTTGTATCACCCATGAAAACGTTAACCTGAAACTGGTTGCATTAAAAAACGCAAACATTTTAAATTTTGCAACCCATCAGAGTGCTCTTCAATCGGTTTGCTGTGATCGATACTCTGAGAAATGCCTATCAAGAACTTGTGATGGTTGTTCAATGAGAATTTTACCCTATAACGAATTCGACAACAGTGCTGAAATTCTAGTCGAGCAATGGAGGAACAGTAAAGAATTAATCCTGGATATAAAAACTAAAAAGGAGAGATATATTACAAAGTATAAAAAGGAGACACAAAAACTGAAACCTTATGATTTAATTGCACAACTTGAAGAGAGTGATCTACCTAAACTATTTCAACATGAACTGAACATTGTGCACCAATACAATACTATAAAATCTCTCAAAGAGACACTTACAGAAAAAGATGCAATAATCCACATGGATTTCTCGGAAAATTGGACCACTAAATGCAACCAGGAAATTCAGTCGTACCATTTTGGCGGGTCTCGTACGCAAATTTCGCTACATACTGTGGTAGTCTACACGAAAGACAAGACATCTTCGCATTGCACTGTATCATTAAATTTAGCTCATGGTGCTGGAGCTATTTGGGCACATTTAGAGCCAGTGCTCATAACGTTACCGTCAACTGTAGAAAATCTGCATTTCTTGAGTGATGGACCCGTAACCCAATATAAAAACAAAACAATGTTTTATATTTTGGGGTGTAGGATTCAAGATTTCTATCCGCTCGCTATAAAGTATTCATGGAATTTTCACGAGGCAGGCCATGGAAAAGGAGCTCCAGATGGAGTTGGAGCGACATGTAAACGTAGTGCAGACCAACTCATAGCACAACATGGTGACATAACAAACTTACATGACTTTGTTGGTGTACTGCGTGAAAAATGTCCGGGAATAAATATTTCTATAATTGAAGATGTCGATATAGAAAGAGTGAATAAAATGATCAAGGAAGATGAAGATAAGCAGAAACCTTTTAAAGGTACGCTTTTGGTACACCAAGTCAGAGGCAATGTTTATATCCCCAATAAACTTGAGATGAAAACGCTGAGTTGCTTCTGTGATGATGTAGGCTGTGACCATTTTAGATTAGGGACTTTAGAATACCGGACCACCATAAATCGCCTTCAAGTATCTTCGGTATTCTCAGATTCCGAAGATGATATGCCATTAGCAAGCATGAGTCGTGATGGGCAAGAAATATCTAAGACAACCTATGTCAGTGGAGATTATGTTTTGGTCAAGTTCACTGTGGGAAAAAAAGAATACCGATACGCTGCAGTTTGCTCTAAATATGATGATGAAGATGGAGAGCTGACAGTTGCATTTCTTGAAGTTTGCAACGACGATGGGACAGAATTCAAACTCAATGACAATGATATCGCTGACGTGCCTTACGATGATGTGATTGAAAAACTGCCAGTTCCTAAATTAGTAATTAAGAGAAATATACCATTTTATAAATTTAACAAGGCAGTTAATGTATATGAGAAGTAAGACAAGTAACTAGGTATTATAAGATTTTAAGTATTGTTATCTATTGATAAAAATAATAAGACTGCTGCAACTTTGTGTTCTTAAAGTACAATTATTTAGAAGAAGAAAATATTTTTTTGTTCATTGTTACATGATGTTATGTTTCGTAAGATATAAGTACAAAATATGTTTAGTTTTGTGATCTCAAGTAATTTAAACTACTATTATTGTTGTTGGTAAGAAAGTATCTAACTACAAATACTTTACTAAAGACTGTTTTGTCTATAAATTGAATTTGATTTTGCAATAAGTATGTCAATTAATAAGATTATAGTAAGAATTACTAAATAAATGCTGATTATATAAGATACACATGTGATTTTATTGTACTAACAATGTAAGGTGTCAGTCCCTATCACAGCCCGTCAGTCCCTAGAACACATATTCCAAAAAAACTTAATTTTCTCTTAAAATACCAAATAAAGTGACTGGCCTCTTTGGATATAAAAAGTAAACCATTATAAGTAATGCACTTTACTAAAAGTTTTCAAACTAGTATCTAATAACACCTATGGCAAAATTTGTCAGAAAGTTACCCAACTTTTATAGAACCACCCGTTTAACACTTTATTTCGCAATTTTGAGCCCGTTCAACATATTTTAACATCACTTTTTCCTTTTTTTATAAAACATATTTTTTTGTACTCTAATATCCAAAGAGGTTTGAATTCACTTTTTTTAATTTTAGCGAATTAAAGGTTTAAATCCAAAAATTCACTATTTCCTAATTTTAACATACATGCCCCTTTGATTTTCACCTTGAGTGTTATCATATAACAAAATTAATTAATTAATAACTAAACCACCAACCAATTTAAATTAGTTTTGGTTTGGAATATCTCCCGGTGTAAAAGCGTAAAAAACTAAAATAAAATTAAAATGTCTTTAGCAGTTAAGTAGTTTATTTTGAAACAATAATATTGAAGGTCAAAATCAAAGTGGTATGTATACTGGGTGTTGCCTGTAATAGGAGGAATAAATTGAGGAATCGTTTCTACTGTATAAACGTAGCAACATTTCGCATGTACAGAACAATAGAGACCCAATTCAAAATTTCAGCTTTCGAACTACAAGTCATAAATTTATTACAATAGAGACCTATAGTTCTGAACATGCGATTTGTTCTACAACTTTTACAAAGTATGTAATTTATTATTTATATTTATAGAGCAAAAAGAAGTCGCTCAAGCCAAGCAGAACGCAGCCTCCGAAAACTGGAATCGCGATATAATCAGTATCAGTGATGAAGTGAATGATGATATGGACAAATTGGATCTAGGAGCCGAAGCATCCTCGGATCAAAAACATATCGAGAACTTCAGTCCATGGACAGTCGGACTAATTCCACCATGTCGTGTAGAGACACGACCATAGAGATGGCTGATGTAGAACTTCATCTGGGAGCGAACACTGACTCCGAGTCTGATATAGATTCTGAAAGAGGAGCAACCGAATTGGAAAAGGCATCAGGCGGAATCAAAAGACGCGCAGGTGCAATTTTGAAGGCCGCTGACAAAGATTTTGCGAAAGTAGACGATCGCACAGTAGAAGTGGATCTCGGTTTCTTAAAAGGAAAGGGACACATTGCACGAGTAGATAACATCATCCAGGAAGTAATAAAGACCTATGCTTCAGTTCCTAAAAATGTAGTTGTAGCAAAAGGGAAAAAGAAGACAGTCTACATCTACAGCGTTACCAACAAAGTGCTATCTCCAGGCACAGACTCATCTGAGTCGGAAAACTCTGTTGTTCGACAATCTCCCAGGGTGAAAGATCCAGTTGATCCTTCCCACCCGGTCATAGAGAGATTAAAAACTGGTTTGGTCCTCTCTTCGAAATTCCCAGGCATCCCCCCAAGGAAAATCACACTAACTACTAAAGGATTTTCTGAAAATCGTCTTAAAACTCTTATACGTTTAAACCCGAGTTTAGATTTCCCTCGACTCATAAAGTATGTACTTCAGCGAACCGGGGAATGGCATATCTTTATAAGTTTCCATCAGAAATTTAACATGTATATCAACCTATTTGAGATTTTTTCCAACAAACTAAATGGCATTTTCAATGTTCTTCTTTTCTTCTTTTTTTTTAATTAATGGCGGTCCACACAGTGATTTCGCCAATGTCAAGTGAATAGAGTAAATCAGTAAACAGAATAAATCAAAAGTAAAAGCTGGGCATTTTTCAATCGGCCATCTTCCCTCCCCGAAGGTTACCGGAATAATCCATTTTCAATGTACTCCATCCAATAGTCTAGTTGACATCTACTGTCAGCCTACAAACTTCAAAGTTTTCGCAATACATTGCTGGCTTAGAAAATCTAAATTCATTCATAAACAACAAGTTATTTTCAAAAGTTGTAGAATAAATGTGGTTACGTCTGTGGTGTGGAAACGATCCCTAAATTTATTGCTCCTATTACAGGCAACACCCGGTATAATAACTGAAAAAGCAACTCCATGGATTCTAGAACCACGGTATGCCACCAAAATCCTAACCCTACTTATTACAATCTAAGTACAGCTGAGACCTGTCAGATATTGTTGGGCCTAGTGTTAGTTAACATATTAGCCGGTAACTGGGCGGATTTCGAAAAAAGTGTACAACGTTGAGAAAATAAGTTAGTTTCTTAATTTATATCATTAACGATGCACACTAATAGTTGTATTACCATAGGAGCATCGCACTATCACCGTTAACGCTTACCGCTTACCGCTTACCACAATAGGACCGCTACTCTACGGGGTAAAATAATTATTTCCTTTGACGCGTGTTACGGAGTTAGAAACGATAGGGTATCACGTTAAAGGCGATATGTTTCTACCCAGTACAGTAGAGGTCGTGACCTTACAATAAAGACTTATCTCAGGTAGAACACATGACTGTACCAAAATGACTTAAAACATAAATACATGGTTGTCAAAACTATTCTTAACCTTTTCAACGCCTTACGTCAAATACAAATACGTCACTCACACGTCAAACGTATTAAATTAAATGTTAACTTAATCAATACGAAAAAACGTCTCTTTTAAACTGTACAGTCGAAGTCATAAATATGTTTACACTTTAGTACTTTGTTACTTTCATTCACATTTTTTATAATTTCATATATAATACATGAAATTGTCTCAGTCTCAGTGTTACTGTACCTGTGAAAACTGTGTCGGTGGCGATGTAGGCACGACAGCTCATGACTACTTTAGGCGTCGTTGGCGTTCAAAAGGTTAAACTAATATTACATGTATTAATACAACGAATACAACTTTAATATAAGCAATATCGGCTTATCCAGGATAGGCCTGCAAAACAATATTCATAACGTGGACATATTTGGTTACTTCACTAATTGTTTTACATTTTGCACAAGGCACATATACTTCTAACCAAAGTAAGAGTTCTATTATACCGGGTGCTGCCTGTAATAGGAGCAATAAATTGAGGGATCGCTTCTACTCTAAAAACGTAACAACATTTGTTCTACAACTTAAAAAAAAAATGTAATTGATTATTTGGGATATTTTCTAACAAACTAAATAGTATTTTCAATGTACTCCATCCAATAGTCTAGTTGACATCTACAGTTACTGTCAGCCTAGCAACTTCGTAGTTTTCGCAATACATTGCTTGCTTAGAAAATCTAAATTCATTAATATTTTGTTAACAATAAGTTATTTTCAAAAGTTGTAGAATAAATGTTGTTACGTTTGTGGTGTGGAAACGATCCCTCAATTTATTGCTCCTTTTACAGGCAACAACCAGTATAAAAAATAACATAACAGTAATTCCCGTGCTATAAGGACCTACTTTTTTTTTTAAAACCTACCTACTATTTACACGGCACTCATGAATGTTCTTATACTCCTTTGCTGTTATTAAAACGTGGCGTTACCGTCCCTATCTGTCGATCGACGGACAGATAAGGACAAAAGCATGGATTAATTCCATGGTTACTCCACGTTTGTTAATAAGGGCATATTAGTTAATGTACTTAACTAAATGTAAACAAACCAAGCCACGTGACTGTTCAACAGCGAATCAAAACAGTTTTTTTTAGCTTTGACGTATCAGTGTTCTTCTACTATCGCTTGACGAACTATAACACGTGACTTCTTGTTGTTTACATTTAGTTAAGCTCCTAAACAAAAGGAGTGTAGACATATAACTTGCATGTGGCTGCAAGATGACAATAAACACTGACATTATCGCACACAAGCAATGTGACGTACGATGAACGTTTCTACCATGGAAACTGGAGAGAAAACAAGATATGAACAAAATACGTTCCACGTTAAATTCAAGTGACACTACGATAGTAAAAAGGCATTTGTGCAAAAGTTAATTCTTTTTATACACTTGTTGCGGCCCTAGGCTCCTATGGGAGATGATGCAGGGATCCTAGGGTTGTCTCCAGTGAATGACTGTTTTATACTGAATTACAATTATTTATTACGCAAAAATTGATTGAGCGTGTTCGTTCCTTGGCGGTAGGGAAAAAAGTCCGATATAATTCGACCAACAGTCAAATCCTCATTTTGTCTAACCGCCGCGAGGTGACGTAATAACCGCTGCCTTTTGGATGCGTTCTAAACGTACTGTCACTAAATCGTAATTTAATGTCACCGTTGGATCTAACGTGCATGTTAGAACTGTATTTTTCTTATTTATAACATTCATATTCATAATGAGTTAGAAAGAAAAGAGATGCATTTTTAGGTATTGTTTCGTTATTTAGTAGACGGTCACAAGGTTTGAATAGATCTGTCAACGGGTGCGTAACGGTCGATATAAAAATATTTTCTATAATATCAGTCGATATAACGCTCATTTCATATAAGTATTGAATCATATAACAACATTTAATATATTTAAATATGATATAATTATCATTTTATATAACGATCATTTATTCTAAAAATATTTTATATAACATACATTAAGTATTATGCATATTTACTATAATCAACTTATGATATAAAGTTAATTTCATATAAAGTATAGTTGGTTTAAAAAAATACTGTCTATACTAACTCGTGTCCAACCACAAGGGTCCGTTTGTTAGTTACCTATTGTGACCCTACAGAGCGGTAACTCCTAGGTCTCAACTAATAAATAGGTTAGGTTAGGTTAGAATTGTGTCAAGGCGCGAAGCGCCATAACTACGCGGAATAGGAGCTCCGCAAAGCGGAGCTCCGTCGACTTTGCCTCACGGTCAGCGTTGTACCAAAAAATATACCACATGACAGTTATACAAAATGATTTTTATACAAAATGATGATTATACCAAATGATGTTTATAATAAATAAACGATATACCAAATGATAATTATAGTAAGTAAAAATAGATACTTTGATAATATACCAATCGTTTATTATATAAAATGAGTGCTTATATGCTTTAAAATTATATCAAATGTTATTATATCAAATCAAATTATATGAATTGTTTTTATACCGATCATTACACACCCTCTGTCAACACAAGATCCAAGACAAGACGCAAAGAACTCCAAAAAACAGCCTAGTTTTTGTTTCATTTCCTCTTAAGTAATGAACAATCTGAAAAGTAGAGAAGGATAGCTGGTGCAAAGTTCACCTTATAACGTTGTACTTATTCTATGGTCTTCACTGATCCATCGAGCAGTCTGTGGCCTGCACCGCCTCGGCAATCAGGTTGACAGTTTCCAGGAGTATGGTCGCCTGGCCGAGGTAATTCTTAACAACAGCCCTGAAAGGAAAAACAAGACATTAGTCACGGTTGCCGGGGTAGCGGTAGCCTTCATTAAAAAATATAAACAAAGTTATTCACAGAAACATATTTTGTTGCATCGGCTGCATTTTTGCTCCGGCCAGCCAATTCAGGAGGCGATATCGGCCACGATTAAGGATGGCATACAACACGATTTAGAGGCAATCTAGGAGGCATCATCACCTCTCCTATGGAATGATCAAAATATAAGTCCCTTTTGGACCCTCCGCCCGTACGCTAGTCACACATGGGTGGTACATGACTTGACATTGACGTGATCTGACAAAAACGCAGTGCTGCCAGGCAAAAAACAATCAATAACGTTTACTCAAACGAATTCAATCGTTTTAACCCCTCGTCTGTCTTTTCACAGATCTGTGCCCAAAATTTGGATACCTTTTTGTTTTTTTGTTACTTATTTTTTCAGACTTGATCATAATCCGAAGAGACTAGAAAATGGTATTATTCTCACTTCTGACAGACGAGGGCTCTCAAACAAACCAATTTTGAAGTGACGTCATAACGTAATTTTCCTTAACGCTTAATTTAAGCTAATATACTGCTGATTTAAATGCAAAAACCACGAAATTAGTGTCTTCAATTAGTCTATTTCATCGATATTATAATTATTAAGAACTAGGATTTTTTTTTTGGATACCCCAATTATGCCGTCAAAGCGCGCGCAATCTATCCCCATTCCACGTTCTTTGCGCGGAAGCGCATAAAGCCATCCCTTTTTATTATTATGTGGGCGTGGCAGCATATGTGGCTAATTAGTAAGCGGCGACGTCGGCGGCGGAGCCTGACATGTCGTGCTCACCCGTACTCGGCCTCCTGCTCCGGGCTCAGGGGCGCGTCCTCGTACCCCATCTGCTTCAGCATGTAGCTGAACTTGCTGCGCGAGTCTCGGTGCAGGATCCTGTAACACAGGTAGCGAGCTGTTACAGTAACGAGCTTCTAGTGGAGAGCAGGCTCGCGCGCCGCGGACGCACCACGGTATTACGTGCAATGTTACAGTTACGGCTCGCTAGTGAGTTCTCGCCTTATCTGACGGGTTCGGATAACTGCTACATAAGCTAAAATGACGCTCAATACAATACAGTACTCTTTATTGCACACTACAGAAAAATACAATGTAAACGAATAATGATAATTTAATTTAAAATGGTAAAGAACGGGTGGTCTTATCGCTACATAGATAGCGACCTCTTTCAAATATTTATAGAAGAGGCGTCCAAATATAATCACTCGTATGTTTTTTTTTATTTCGAATCTATTCCTAAACGTCGTAGTTCAGAAGTAAAAAAAAATAAAAAAAATAAATGGCCATGACATTAATTCAAATAGTTCAGAAGCAGTTCACGTACCTATTTAAGTATTTACACAGATTATTCATGTGCATGGTAACTTTAGCAGTTTTTGCAGAGAGCTTCGTAATGTGGGCCGGTGCCATCGTCTCTTTCTTGCTAAGCTCGTTGTAAGTATCAGTACTGAAACAAGTTATACATATACAATTGTATGTTTTTCGGAAAACAATCAGTATTAGATGAAAAAGCGGTAAAAAAAGAAAAAGTATCTTGGACTTCGACTCGTTTTGTCGCTTATGCTTATGGCGGCGGTATTCAAGAGACAAGCATAGTCCTTTCTCAAAGGCCGGAACGCATCAGCGATTCCTCTCCTGGTATTTGCAAATGTCCGGGGGCGGCGGAGATCACTTCACTTCAGGTGTCCTTGCTAACCTCGTTTGCCTACTCTAGCATATTATTATATAAGTGACTATGAAAGAGATAGAGAAGCTTTAAGTCCACATCCCGATAGGACTAGGTGGAATATAAGACGAGATCGCTTTGCGACTACGTCTCAAAATGTCTGAGTCGCAAAATTGACACATTTTATCTCTGTTTTAGCAAAGCCGACCGATGGCGGGGCTCCTATTCCTGGGCGATTTGCCCTTCGGGCATTTGAAAATAGTATTGACCAAGGGGAGTAAAGAACGGATTACTAATTTTTTTTTTTTTTAATTGAGTGTGCGTTTAACCTAGTTATAGTCACCTTCTTGCATTTGTCCCACACTAAATGGGGTCGGCACAACATGTTTCCTTCTTCCACTCTCCTCTATCCGCTGTTAACTCTGCACACCTTTCACACACATGTCATGCTACACACAATGCATCCAAACCTTTTTCGGTCTTCCTCTACCCTTGTATCCATCCAGGTTCATACACATCACTTCCTTACTCCTCAACTTATCTATAATAAGATTAATAAGTGCTACTTTCAAGCTTCCTCGAATATATTAATTCCTTATTTTATGCATTCTAGTGACACCACAGATCCATTGCAACATCCGCATCTCCACCACATGCACTCTCCTTTCATCCTTCTCCTTGGTATGCCAACACTCAGGCCCATACGTGACGACCGGTCTCACAATAGTACTATAAATGTCACCTTGACATTGAGAGATGTGGATTACTAATCGAATATGTAATAAACCACCGAGTTTAGTAATCTGTACATAGCCTCCGGTTAACTACAATTATACTGCTTTATACTACATTTACGAGGAAATAAAAAAAACAAAAGCCACAAAGATATTCTCTCAAGGTAAAACGAGCGCGCTATCAACCTACAACAAGGCCATAACACAAACCATGTCACCCAAGACTCATCGTATCGGGTGGATAATTAAGTTGAAAATAAAATGGGTTTGAAGACAGAGTCTCTCTCTCTCTCTCTCTCCGCTCTTCACTTCGATTACGAGGAAATAAAACAGTGAGAAGTAAAAATCTTTTCTTCCCTGCTAGAAGGGATCAAGGCACTTTTCTGATCAAGGACATTTTGTTGGGTGTTAACTTTGATAATTTCAGCACTTTTAGAGTGTAAATAATTAAATTTGTTCCATCACCAAGATCTAGGTGATCTATCTTCCTCATAGGTGATGTAAAAGTATGTTTCACACGGTAGTAAAATTATTTCCACCTCGGGCGTAAACACTTGAATCCCTCACTACGCTAAGAATTCCATTTTAGAATCGTTCGCTTTGTTCAGGATTCAATGTACGCCCTCGCCGGAAACATTATATTAATTCTCCCGTTCTTCTTGGAAATGTATCCCTTAATTACCTCGCTGCATCCCCGAACGTCACCCCTTAACTTTCCATATAAGTTTTTGCCGCTCAAATTTTGCAAGAAATACTTTCTTTAGGCGAGCCTGTCATGATTACAATATACATTTCATAGATTTAGATATATTCCCTTTATCAATTACAGCAGTGCTCTTAGGAGTTTGCTCTTCTCCTGATGTCTTTGTTTTTTCTTGTTTTTACTAATTTACTTAAATTTTCTGTAACTTTATGTTCTACGAAAGATTACTTTATTTTTCTATTTTGTTTATATAATTAAGAGTGTACTTAATTACCGCGTGAATGAGTAGCAAAATTATTCGCAACACCTACCCTGTTTCATTTTATAATTAATGTATTTTATTTGAGAAAATGGAACTATAGGTCTGTTAGTTATAATAAGTTTATGATATTACTTTTGTACGTGACTGTTTGTTTCCTAAATAAATAAATAAAAAATGTAATTTTAGCGCGTCGTAGAGTTTGCGTGCAAAAAGAAGTTATAGAAGGTGGTGACACCCCGATTCGTAGCGTCCCACTTGTGTGCACGTTAAAGCGAGTTGATTGATTTATCTAAAATAAAAAAAAATGGAGTGGTAATGGATTTTTATACAACTCTACCTTGATAATAGGGCAGTTATAAAATCGCATTCAATATAACCCCCCTATTTTTGAGGCTTAGTCAACGGCGTCAAACCTTTTATTAGGGTAGTATTTCTACACTTACTAAGAAAGTATAAAGAAACTTACCAAAACCTCTGTATCTCCACCAGCACCCTGTGTATGGGGTACGTGGTCCGTTCCATGAACCACTTGAGCAAATTGTGCGCGTCCACGTCGTCCGCGTCGTCCGGGGCGTCCGCAGCGTCCAGGGCGTCCGCGCTGGCCGGCGCCTCCCCCGCGCTCTCCTGACCGATGTGGAACTCCGTCCTCGTAAAGTAATTATCTTCAGCAAAGTACTCGTCGTCTACCTCCGCCAACAGATGTTTCTTTTTTAACTTCTCCTCGAAATCCGCGCATACGTTGAATTGTCTTATAATCTTGGGCTCCGGTTGTTTAGCATCGTCAGCTGTTTGCTGTAGCGGGGATGGAGTTTGATGTCCTGTGTTTGAAGCTTTATTGGCCGAGTCGACGCTATTGTTCCTCTGAAGCCTGAGGCTGGTGAAGAAACAATTATCTTCGTTGACGGGGCGAGTCATAATGGGCGAGGTTGGCTTTCGCTGTAAAAAAAATGTTTAACTGTTAAATTAATGAGTGGAACTTGATATTTCACAAGGCAAGTTCAACGCAGTGTTTAATACAACTCTAGTTTGAAATCAACTTGAACACAAGTTCTGAAAACTTAAGTAGAAGTGCGATTTTCGTGTTTATTTGGAACACACCGCGTGTAAAATCGAGTGTACATACATACATACATAGCATCACGCCTTCTTTCCCAGAGGGGTAGGCAGAGCTACAGAAATACCAACAACTCCGAAGAGACTCGTTGACAATTCTGTAACCACATTTTGCACGAGTGTATACCATAACCCTTAAATTGAAATTCAGGTAAAAATTATTATTTTCTTTTTATAAATTATAACGACTACATATAGTACATTGTGCACCAAGGAGTGTAAGAAAGGGATTAATGAATTGAGTTTGTTATCACCTTACCACCCGTGATTCAACAATGTTTTTCATCACATTTGCGAGTAAATAAAAAGGAATTAGACTATTAAAGAAAACAACAACAAAAAAACATGGCACTCGACTCGCTAAAAGAAGTTGTCAACTTTTTTCAATATATTCTTCCGCAGATAATGCTAAGAACTGCGTTTAGTTTTGAAAGTTGACAGGCCATACTGCCAGATGTACCGATTTTCAAAATGAAATGACGTTTGAGAATTATAAAAATCCATAACTCCCGTTGGAGGTAAATTGGCTATAACTACTCTATACGCCTGCGTGTAATAACACCCTTTGCAAGCAAGCGTGTTAAAAATTACATTATTTATGACAAGCATTGATGATCTGCAACAAACAATAGTAGATTGTTCAACAAGGGACTAAAGTAAGCCTTTATGACACGAGATATTTATTCACCCGAGCAAAGCGAGGGTGGATGAACTTCGAGTGTCATCATAATTTTTTAATCTCGATTTAAGTACTCTGCTTTTCACTTCGATTGCGAGATAACATAATGTAAAATTACAATTTTGTTATTACAAAAACACCAAAAACCTTTCAAAATCTCTAAGATTTTTGTAATAAAAGCGTAACATATAAACCAGTTTTATCATATACACCTTAAAAAAAAAACAATTTAATAGCGCTATCATTTTTACTTTCAACCGGTCACTGTAATGCAGACCGAGACAGCAACAAGGTTGTTTATGGGGTTAGAAAATTACAAATAGTCGATAGACAACATTTCGTCAACGATGACCTCGGCGGTGGAGGTAGTATGCTCAGCCCCAGCCTGCCCTGCCCCGCACCGGTTCCACCGCGTTATTCCCATCTTCCAACCTATCCAACCCAGGTATATGGAAATTTTGCCATGTACCTGGGCTGGGTTCACACAACGTCATCAAATGGCAACATTTATCTGGCTGTTTGTGGTTTTCCAAGGCTATTTATAAAAATATTAAAAATAAAAAGTAGGTACTTTAGTCCCTAGGGATTAAATGCATCACTTTAGTCCGCCTATAGCCCTTCGGCCGCCATCGCAACTCTGTTTCGCAACCAGTTGTCTACGAGGATTTTTTAGTCTTTCATGGCAACCAGTTGGGATAGAAGAATATTCATTCCTGTTACGCAACCAGTTGCCAACAAGGAAAATTTCAAAAAGCCTAGTTGCTATAGAAGAGTTAATTTTCTTTGTTCACAACCAGTTGTCTACGAGGATATAATAATCCTAGAACACGTAATGCATTTGACCGATAACCTATGCTCTAATACGTATAGTAAATAACGAATAGTATTGCCTCTATGCTGCTAAAGATATTAAATGAATATACAGGAATAATCATTGACTGCTTTTTTTTCAATGTCAGATTAACGGCTTTACTTGTAGCGAGAGCCATAAGGTTCAAAAAGTTTTTATACCTCATCTAATTTATCTATTATATAATTCTTGGTTGCGTAGCCAGAAAAGAAAAATATGTTTAGCAACTGGTTGCGAAACTTAGTTGCCATGATGGAAAATGGTTTACATCTTCGCAACTGGTTGCGTATTAAGACAAAATATTCGTCAAACGCAACTAGTTGCCAACAAAGGAGGAAAATTCTTCCTTCGCAACTGGTTGCGAAACATGGTTGCGGTGGCGGCCGAAGGGGCCTATAGATGGCTATTAGGAGCCGTTTTAGAGCAAGAGAAGTGAAAAATTAATTATATCTAAATACATAAATACATACATACATACATATCACGGGACAATCTCACACAAATTGACCTAGTCCCAAACTAAGCTCTAGGCTTGTACTATGGGTACTAGACAACGATAAACATACTTATATAGAGAAATATATACTTAAATACATAGAAAACATCCAAGACTCAGGAACAAATATTCGCGCTCATCACACAAATATCTGCCCTTACCGGGATTTGAACCCAGGACCGCTGGCTTCGGAGGCAGGGTCACTCCCAACTAGGCCAACGTGTCGTCAACACCTGAGTCTGACCTGTTGGCTCCTAAGGTTGTACTTGGTGGGGGTGGCGTCGCGGCTGGGCGGCGTCTCCTCGAGGGCAGGCTGGGTGTCCTCGGACACAACTGTGTATAAACAAAAAAGGTTACTAACAAACATTATACACTCAAAATCAAAAAACACAAATTTAACTCCAGACTATGCAAAGAGTACTGGAGATATTTTCATGCGAGAAAGAGACGCTTTAACCATATTTGACCAATAAAACAAAAGCTCACGTTCCTTCTGGCAATTGTACCAACATTACTCGCTAACATCACATAATAGTTGAGTGGCAGCGAATGCCTTAAGGCATGCAGACCGTCATTTATACTTTGTTTGATAAGTAGATTAATGATAATGATCCGATTTTAATATAACGCATCTGTATGGAATTTTAACAAAATAACACGTTATCACATGAAAAATAAAGAGTTTAATAACCAATGAGAAATGTCTAAAAAAAATGTAAAAATAATTAACAAAATGTAAAAAATAAATAAAATGTAAATGTGAAATGTATGTGTTTTTTGATTTTGTCGCACTGTGTGAAATCTGCCCTTAAAAACGGACATATCATCATGTTTGCAACTCAAACGATAGATTTCACCATTTCATAGTCATAGTCAACGTGCGTGCCAACTCTGCTCAGAAGACGAGAAATATTTTTATTAAATTTTATTTATTTATTTTATTTTATAGAAATATAGTTTTATAGTAACAAGTCACAGACGTAGAAAGCATAACAACAGAAACTGAAACATATAAGTAACACTCAGTGTCTGCAACTCAACACTAACTGTACTCAACATTTGCAAAAAACAAAATTAAAGTATGCATAATTAATTTTTGAAATTTTTTTTTGTAGAAAAAACATTGATCCGGAATACAAGACTAAGGCCCTGTTGTTTGATCAGCAGTTAACAGAATTATTAAAATTCGAAAAGAGTCGAAAATTATTAATATGCAGTTACTTAGGGGTTGAAAGTAATGGTTGTTGTGGTTGTTGACGACACGCTAGCCTAGTTGGGAGTGACCCTGCCTTCGAAGCTAGGGGTCCTGGGTTCAAATCCCGGTAAGGGCAGATATTTGTGTGACGAGCACGAGTATTTGTTCCCGAGTCTTGGATGTCTTCTATGTATTTAAGTATATATTTCTCTATATAAGTAAGTTTATCGTTGTCTAGTACCCATAGTACAGTCAAGGTCATAAATATGTATACACTTTAGTTCCTTATCTAATTAACGTCATGTTTGAACTTCCATATGAAATTGTCACACCGATTAAAGTGACAAGGTACTAAAGTGTATACATATTTACGACCTTGACTGTACAAGCCTAGAGCTTAGTTTGGGACTAGGTCAATTTGTGTGACATTGTCCTGTGATTATTTATTTATTTATTTATTTATTTTATTGTATTTAAGGTAAGTATCAAATCATACATAATACATTAAGATATGAGAAAATCAAAATAAAAACTAAAATAGAAAAAACAACCATAACTTTATACTGTTTCCATAAAAACACGCTGGGGTTATTTTTATTACGTACCTAATACGAGATTCCATTAATATCTAAAGAGGTATTCGGTAATTATTGTATACTTTTGTAGTTATACGCGTTCCTATAAAAAAAAATTGAGTTCCATAGAAAAATAAGAAAAAAAACCTCGAATTCTAAGCAGAGATGGCAAATGGAATGATGGTGAAATCTATCGTTTGAGTTCTAAACGTGATGATGGCCGTTTTTAAGGGCAGACTTCACATTGCGTCGTACCCATGCCTGCTTCGGTGTTACTCGTCTGCTCATCATCGAAAGTTTCCATAAACGTGTTTTGTGAGACGTCTTGGTTGGGGTCCCGGATGTCAATCAGCAATTTGGACAGCGAGGTCTTTGCAATGTGTAGATCTTCACTGTCTTTCAGCACATCCTAAAATAAATCTAATTAGTATTAGCCTTGAAAAAAAAACCAAAAAGATTTTAATATAAAGTACCTGCAGGTTTTTTATTAAATTCACGCCATAGCTGTACATTCGCATAAATCCGCTCGGATTTAAATCAGCATTTATTTTACCTGCAAAATAAGGAAACATTATTTAAAATCAACTGCAACAGCAGTTTTCGATGTGCGAGTTTTACAGTTAAACGCGTTCAAGATATCCCGAAAACAAAAGAGAAACAGATAAAAATGCGTCCCCATATGCGAAACATAACAATAGGAGTATATTGTAATGGTTTGTCTGTCGGTTATAAACATTAAAATGGACATACCTTTGCTGTCACTTAATTGATGAATAACCGTCAGTAATTTATGAGTCGCACATACTACTCTGGTGTTATTTTTGAATTTTCTTTTGACGCATAACGTTGCCTCGTGCACGCTCCACGGGGGCGGCATGGCCGGCTCCAGGTGCGGCTCGGCCTGCAACACCTGCGTCAGCGCTTCTTCCATGATCTGCATGAAGCGAGACACCCACTCGTCCCGCCGCAACACTAGATATTCACCCATCAATTCACCTGTCACTTCAAACATATGTATGTCTTCATTAACTACAGACTGACTCAAAATAGCCTTCTTGTTAATCCGAAACATGGCTTCAGACTCGACTGAATTTGATATCACACTAACGCTGCTCTCTTTATTGCTTCCTTTTTCATCCACGTGAGCGTTTATTTCAGTAATCTCGGTATTGTTTTCAACGTCCATCGCATTATCACTCATCTGGACCAACAAGTTACTTCTTAGAGGGATTAGCTTAGGTTTATCAGTAAGACTACGCGTTCCCTCATTAATTGTTGGATTTACATTAGTTTTAGGTGGCTCAGCTCGTCGCTTTCTCCATTTGACCGTAGTTTGTTTAACAGGTTCGCTTTTTGGCGTAGCTTTGGATCTATTTAGTTTGATTCTTCTGGGTGCTACTTTCGGTTCTTCCTTACTATCGTTTAAAGATTCTATAACAGTATCACTTTTTAACGTAAGGTCAGTTTCTAATGTGTTGACGACGTTACTAGAGTTGGCGCTTTCGATAGACAGCGTGGAATTGTATTCAAAGTCAGTTTGAACGCTGGCGTTAGCGGTTTTTCTTACCAATGACGTAACTTGGTCCTGTTCAATTTCTACAGATTTGCTTTCAACTTGATTAATATCATTGGTACATTGTTCATTGATATCAAGGCTAAAGTTCTCTACCATCGGTTCAGTTGAAGCCGGCGCTGAATTATTATCTTTCCGAAGATCTTCTTGATCTTTGCGATTTGTTAAAGTGTACAATTTGTTGGATATCACGGTTACAACGTTTTCACGAGATTCAGTTTTAGGCGCGAAAGGCTGTTGCGCCAGACACTCTTTCAGATCGCTGATAGTGAAAGTAGGTATATCGTCATACATATATAGCCCTTGTGATTCTTCCTCGTCGGTCATTATAAGAATCTAAAACATTTTTTTCTTATTAGCGTATGTTATAGTATTAAATTTAATATTTACATATAATTGACAACTGGGACTTTATTTAAAGGTGTTCTTAAAAAAGCATGCTTTATATTTTTTAACCCCCGACGCAAAAAGAGGGGTGTTATATTAAGTGTGTGTGTGTGTGTATGTGTGTGTGTGTGTGTGTGTGTGTGTGTGTGTGTGTGTGTATGTCTGTGTGTGTGCGCGTGTCTGTTTGTCTGTGTGTGTGTGTGTGTGTGTGTCTCTGTGTATGCGTGTGTGTCTGTCTGTCTGTGGCGGTTTTAAGCTATTAGGGGATTAAAAGCCCCAAAATAACGGCGACACCTACTTTCAGAGTTGATATCTCTTAAACCGCCCAACCAATTTTCATGCAATCTTGCTAAGAACCATCATGATTAATGTAGCTTTATTTAAAAGAGAAACTGCTTCCAAATTCGTTGATCCGTTTGGGAGCTACGATGCCAGAAACAGACACTCAGATGGAGAAGTTTAAAAACCGTGTTTTTTTTTTAAATTAGTATTTAAAAAAAACTCCCGACTAAATAGTCTGTAAAAAGACCTCTAAAAAGTAAAAACTAATAAGTAGTGGCCCTAAGGGCTGATTGTTTGGTAAATAGATACTTAACTGAACACTGACAATACCCACATACAACATAAAATACCCCAGCTACTTTACGTTATTATTTTATTTAGACTATTTAGTCGGAGGTTTTATACGTTTCTAGTTAAACTTTTAATTTTTTATTAATTTAGTAAATAAGCAAATTTCTGCTAATAACTGGTCACAGCTAGTGCTAGAATTAAAAAACAAGACGCGGTTACAAAGAAAATGACGTCATTCCGACAACTAGTCCAAAGCGGGCGTAGCAAACAACGATGATATTCTCTTTTTTCCTCAGTAAATTGAAAAAAATAAAAACCGGCCAAGTGCATGTCGGACCACGCACAGTGAAGGGTTCCGTAGCTGGGATGAACGTTCATGGTTGAAATTCATTTTTATTGGATCTATTTCTGAATCCCTAAAGTTTTTTAACCTATTTTTATATTCCCTAACGTTGTATGTCATAATGATCACTTGTCCTAACGCTCACATGGCCTATCTTTAGGATTCCTAACATCGTATGGATAAATTTTTTTTCCATAATGTTTTATTTCCTAACATCACTTGCCATATTGATTCTTCATCCTAACGTTATGTGCCATAATAGTCATGTGTCATCCGTGTCGTCTAAGTCTGGCACGACCGGATTCAAGTTATTAATGTAAAATTTCAAACAGAGGTAAATTCAAGTTGTTTTGTTCTTGCACTATAGGTACTCCCTGCCTTATTTTAAGCCCCAAAAACGGAGAATATTAGCATAGTTTTTTCAAGGGATGTCAAAAAAAAATAACCTCGAAGGCTAAGGCGGGAGCTCGCTGCGCTTCGCTCCCGCCATAGCCTTCTAACCTAACCTTGCCGAGTCGGTTTTGCCCAGGAAGGTCTTGCTCGCTCATGCACACATATATATTATACATCGATTATACATACAATAGGGATTTTGAGGAATATGCCAAATAACATTAGGAATATTAATACTTATGGTAAAAAATACTCGGGCAAATGAGTTTTAGGGCAATCATTACATTATGAAAAATGATTGTTATGGCAATTGATCATTAGGGCTAATGCCCATTAGAGCAAAACAGTTCGGGCAAGTGATTTTAGGACAAACGATGTTAGGGATCGCGAGGGAGACCCAATTTTTTTTATTAAAATCTAAAACTACACAGCATATCGTGTTCAAAACAATTTTGGTTGGAAGTATTTCGTACGTTCTACTACTGTAAGTTTTATTAGAATGTTCTATTTAACAGTTCAAAAGCTACCCACACGGACAGAATTTTTACGACTTAAGAAGCGTATATCTCGCCAACTGTTCACTTACGTAAAAAAGTCACTTAAAAACCTCTGTATTATTTTGGAAGCCCTATCTAAAAATACCACACACGCTGATGTAACTCAAAAAAAAAATTCCCTCCCCTAGTTACATGTATGGAGTGCCACCCCTAAATATATTTTTATTTTCAATTTTACTACATCATTGTATAGCGGAATGAATACATCTATCCTCCAAATTTCATTTATATAGTGCCAATAGGCTCCGAGTAAAATGGCTGTGACATACAGACGGACAGACGGACGGATGGACGGACAGACGGACAGACGGGCAGACGGACATGAAGAAATTATAAGGGTTCCGTTTTTGCCATTCGGCTCCGGAACCCTAAAAAGAGTACAAAACAAATTGAAAGTATGTTTTCGAGACCAACCTCTATAAGCATGATGTTTTACAGAACACCTTTTCAAAAAAACATGTTGTCAATAAGCGTTTTACTGTCTATTAAGGTTGAAATTGGTTCTAGTTTTAGCGTGTGAGTGATGACTCGTCCTGGAAATGGCGTCGAAAAGGTAAATAAACATTAAATATGAAACAACCTTTGTAAAGTGTACTTACGACGAGATAATTCTGTTGGATCAATCCCAAGCAGCAACTAGCGATGTTGCCATCTTGCAGGACTTTAAGGTCAACCGGAACTTTTTCTAAATTTATATAAAAATAAGGTAAAAATGGTGTCCCCTTGTTTTACGGAAACTCATTACATAGAATGTATCACTTCATAATTTCCACTCAAATTTGAATCAGTCCTTCATGGAATGGGCTGAAATTTGGACCACGTTATGTATGTGCGTTGGGACTCATTGGCAGATAATGACTTTGCAAGTAAAAAGTACAGTCGGCAACAAAAGCTTCTCCCAAAAATATTTGATTTGACAGAACCTTATACTTCTGGTAATTAGATTTTATAGTAAACAATGATAAAACGTGATGCCTAATTTCACCGCATCGTAACAGGTCAAAGTGGTTTAATGGTTGTAATTGTTTATCAACTCGGTGGGCTAGGATTACAATCCCAGGTGAGAAACTTATCGGCATTTAAATGATTTTTTATTTTAACTACAATATGCAAATAAGAAAACAAAATGAAATCTAGCTTTAAATTGATTAAATATGCTCGAAATAAGTTGAATGTCTTCTCTGATTCGAACCTATGACCATAGGATCGATAGGCCACAGTGACAGCGTCATTCGCAAGAATATCATAGTCATCAGTGTCATCACGTTTTAACTATCTTTACCAACGTTTCCTTTGGCATCCTCTGTTTCTTGGAATCCGAAATAGCAAGCATGAATAGAAAAATAAGTACATCATCAATTACAAAATACAAAACTATAGCGTTTATTAATCGAAATCAAATTTTTTGTAGACTTATGACAATTTCCTTGGTAAATCTATGCAATTATTATAAAGAGGTAAAGTTTGTGAGTTCGTGAGGTTGTAGGGGGTAATATCGGGAATCGGGATTTACTGAACCGATATTGAAAATTATTTTACCCTTAATAGAAAGCCACGTTATTTGTAAGTGTCATACATAGGCTATGTTTTAATTTTCCACGCGGACAGAGTCGCGGACAACAGCTAGTTTGTATTTATAAGAATAATTGAATAGTACATAAAAGTAAAGTGAATGTAACGTTACAATTTGCAATATAGATCAGAGGAAATACATTATAGGAGCTACTACTTTATAAACCTCAGTTTAACAAGCAAGGTGTCGCTGGAAAGATCATCGAGTAAGCAGTATTTTTTATTATTATCTGTTGTTTACATGAACTTATTTAAAAATGTTTTTTGTTTTTTTTTGTGTCACTTTCCGTGCTGTCACCGAGCGGTCCTAACGGAAGATCAGCGCTGGTATAACCGCCAGCACATGCTGAGTTAGGACCGTTTCACAACAACTGTTCTTTTTCTGTTTATTATATTTTATTTGTTATTGTTGTGTTGTTGTGAATAAATGTATTTTCTTTCTTTCTTTCTTTCTTTCAGTAAATAGTAACTACGTACGCATCTGCAAAGTAGCGAAGCGGAGGGCGGCGCGCGCGCGGCGCGGCAGGCGCGGGGAGCAGCCCGCCGTGCGCGCGCGCAGCCGCCGCAGCTCGCCCGCCGGCGTCAGCAGCCGCAGCCGCCCGTCTGCGCCACCGTCAAATACTTTATCTACTTTATTATTTACTAGCGACCCGCCCTCGCCTCGCTCCGGGTTAATGTATAGCTGGGTACGAATCTGAGCGGCTCAGCCTGAGGCATGCGAGCCCCGCGCGGCGAGCTGCTCGCGAGCCGAATTGTTGCACATAAACATGCGCGGGTGAGGCAGCGTGCTCGCCGCGAGCCGACATTTCAAAATGGCGTCGGACACGACGACAGCCGAGGCTGCGTTTATCATAATGCACCGAATTATTAACAAAAAGATGAAGAAGTTGCCTCGGTGATGAAACGGCTCGGCAACTTTATGACATTTGTACGCGCCTCGCCCACAGACAAGTAAGAACTTGTCGTTCTGCCCGCGGCACGCTCGAATACACGTCCAAATTACGCGTGGCACGGACACTCAAGCGCCTTTGAGCACGGTCAGAAGACAGACTCTCGACGGCTCGCCGCGCGCCGCCTGCTGCTCGCGCACTGCGCGTGAGCGCGTACGAATTTGAGCAATATTTTATTTTTAATATCAGTCATGCCACCTGGGCTCCCGTAAATGGAAACATAGTTATTAATACGAATAATAACGCAATCGCAACTTTGGTTTCAGATTTTATGAACCTTTCCGATTTAAAACAATTTAACGGATGCCCAAATGTTAACGACCGTATTTTGGATCTCGTTCTAAGCAACTTATCAGGTTCTGTCTCGCATTGCACGCTGCCTTTGACTCCCGAGGACCCCCACCACAAAGCGCTAGACATTACCTTTATACTTCCTTTTACCACAAATGCTCACGATTACCCTAAAGAAAAACTATTATTTTACGCTGCCAATTACGAGCAGATTAGAGACGGTCTTTCTGCCTCAAACTGGACTTTGATGTACAAAATGAACACTGAGCAGGCTGTTACATATTTTTACGGTATTTTAAATAACTTAATCAAAAAATTTGTTCCGATTAGTAAGTCAAACAGTATTAAAAATCGTCCCCTGTGGTATACCCGGGCATTGGTTAAGCTGAGTCGTGAGAAATGTAAAGTGCATAGAAGGTGGAAAATTTACAAAAATCCCTTGGATTACCTGTCTTTTAAGGTGCTGCGAGCAAGAGAACATAAAATGGAAATAGACTGTTATAATACGTATATCTCCTATGCTGAAAATAACATCCAGAAATGCCCAAAGTATTTTTGGTCCTTTATTAAGTCCAAATTTGCTGCAAATAAAACCCCCGACTGTATGGCGTATAATAATAATTCTTCAACTGATTGCGAGACAATAGCTAACTTTTTTAACGATTATTTTCACTCTGTTTTCGTTAAAAGCAGCACGTGTAATTTCTCTAATACATTTAACCAGCATGCAAATATTCCCCCGATAAATATCTCTTCAATTAACATCACTGATTCTCTAATTTTAAAGCACCTACAACAAATCAATGTAAACAAAGGTGCCGGGATTGACCAAATTCATCCAATTTTAATCTCTCGGTGTAGCAAAGAACTATCTATACCCCTTACTATCATTTTTCGCAAATCTATGTCTGAAGGTTGTTTTCCTGCTATTTGGAAAACTGCTCTCATAACACCGATACATAAAAGCGGGGACAAGCACGACGTGACATTATATAGACCTATTTCTAAATTGTGCATTTTTGGTAAGGTTTTTGAGAAAATGGTCACTGCTGAATTGACAGATAGAGTTATTCGTTTAGTTTCCCCAGATCAACATGGTTTCCTACAGGGACGAAGTGTTGACACAAACCTTGTCACTTTCACAGACTTTATTTTGAATGCTCTTGACAAAGGTCATCAGGTTGACGCCGTGTATACCGATTTTTCCAAAGCTTTTGATAAAATCAATCATTTTCTACTACTAAATAAATTACACGAAATCGGTATACACGGTGACCTTTACAGGTGGCTTGAATCATACATTCAAAATCGTAGCCAGGCAGTGTCGCTTAGAGGTTACACATCTGGATTTTTACCTGTCAGTTCCGGAGTGCCTCAGGGCTCACACTTGGGACCGCTTCTTTTTATTTTATTTGTGAACGACATGGGCTCATATTTCTCTAATTCAAGACATCTTGTTTATGCTGATGACACAAAAATATTTAAAATTATTAAAACTTACAATGATTGTCTTGAATTGCAAAAAGATCTTGAGAGCTTTACTTCATATTGTATTTCCAATCAGTTGGTACTTAACCCTGATAAATGCAATTGCATAACATTTTCACGCAAGCGAGTGCCACTTCATTTTAATTATAGCCTTTTAGGCAAGGTTATAAAAAGAGTGTCCCAAGTCCGAGACTTAGGTATTATTCTCGACTATAAGCTCAGTTTTAACCCACATATAGACCACATCACCGCAAAAGCTTATAGGCAATTAGGTATAATACTTAGGCTATCCAAACCATTTAAGAGCTTACACACATTAAAGGTTCTATATTCCTCTTATGTGCGCAGCATTCTCGAATTTGGTTGCATCGTGTGGTCCCCACTTTACGCTATTCATAAAAAGCGCATTGAAAAAGTACAAAATAGATTATTGAAGTCGCTAAATTTCCGTCAAGGTTTAATCTGTAACATTAATAGCAATAAACGTCATGGTTTAGCCCCTCTAGCAAAACGCCGTGTATATTTAGACCAAGTATTTCTTTTTAAGCTAATAAATAATTATATTAATTCTCCCGTTCTTCTTGGAAATGTATCCCTTAAAATACCCCGCTGCATCCCCGTACGCCACCCCTTAACTTTCCATATAAGTTTTTGCCGCTCAAATTTTGCAAGAAATACTTTCTTTAGGCGAGCCTGTCGTGATTACAATATAAATTTCATAGATTTAGATATATTCTCTTTATCAATTGGTAAATACAGCAGTGCTCTTAGGAGTTTGCTCTTCTCCTGATGTCTGTTTTTTCTTGTTTTTACTGCTTTACTTAAATTGTCTGTAACTTTATGTTCTACGAAAGATTACTTTTTTTTTCTAGTTTGTTTATATAATTACGAGTGTACTTACTTACCGCGCGAATGAGTTGCAAAATTATTCGCAACACCTACCCTGTTTCATTTTATAATTAATGTATTTTATTTGAGTAAATGGAACTATAGGTCTGTTAGTTATAATAAGTGAATGATATTACCATTTGTACGTGACTGTTTGTTTCCTAAATAAATAAAAAAAAAAAAAAAAAAAAAAAAAATTTTACCTATTGGTGAGCCGTGCGTGCCTCAACACGAGGCTGCTCTAATTCGTACCCACCTTATTATACATATAAACCTTCCTCTTTAATCACTCTATCTATTAAAAAAAACCCTCAAAATCCGTTGCGTAGTTTTAAACATCTAAGCATACACAGGGACAGACAGACAGCAGGAAGCGACTTTGTTTTATACAATGTAGTAATTTCCACGAAATCAAAGTTACAATTACAACATTATAATATTTATAATAGAAGAATAATAAACAAAACCAACTGTAGTATTTCACATGAATCGAATGATTACCAAATTTAAGTATAATAAAAAAAACCTTAGTGCCACGCACTTACACAATACAAGTGCGCACATAAAACAACAATAATTATAATTTAAATTGTTGCCTATTCTTCTACGAAATTACTTTAATCCGCTTTTGAGATATAGAAATCCTCAATTTCCAAACAGGAGATACGAAATCACTATCAATTTCATAAGCAAAATTACAAAAAAAACTCTTTTTAGTCCACTATCTACTTAAAGCCTTCAATAACAGGAAGCACCTGTTAAGAGCTACAATATCAAAACAGGTTAAAAAACGCTTAATTAAAATCTAGATCTGGATCTGCATCACGTTGTACCATAGCGAGACTTGGACGGACACCAGCACAGAGAAATAGAGAAAGGTTGGAAGCGTTTTGAAGATGGTGACAGAGAAAAGACTTAATAACTATAGTATGTAGAAGAGAAAAGATGATGGGACACTTGATGCGGCACGATAGTTTCATTTTGAACATTTTGGAGGGTAAAGTGGAAGGAAAAAGAGGAAGAGCAAGACCGAGGCTTCCTGACTTTAACAAAATAAGACAGAAGGCCAATGTCGTGTCGTATTAGAAGGTAAAAAACCGGGCAAGAGCATGTCGGACCATGCTCAGTCTGGGGTCCCGAAGCCGTTAAGTACTACAAACATAAAAATCAACAAGTAATAACTAGTTTTCTATTTAAAGTCAATTATTAGTGCCATCTTAGATGATTTTAGTAGGTATAAACACTTTAATCGCCTGTATCTTAAAAGAAACAATGATGTCTTCTTAGTCGTGATAGTTTTCCTTTAAAATTCGTTAATTATGCTCTTTCATTTAACTTTTATTTTTTTATTTTTAGTATTTGTAGTTTTGGCTGTAGGTTTTAGCACTTGTGTCTAAAAAAAAATAGCACTTTATAGCTTAATCTTAAACGGATTCCTTGATCGAGAAACTTTTCACAAACCCGTAATATTTTTGAAAGACCTATCCAACAATACCCCTCATTATAGGGAAGACGAGAAAAAAAAATACATCCCCACGTTATGTGTAAGGGAGGTACCCTAATATTTATTTTCACATTTTATTATACCACTTTGTTGACGTGACTAAAATGCATATTCATGCCAAATTACAGCTTTCTAGTACTAAGAGTCTCTGCGCTAGGCTGCGGACGGACGGACATGGCGAAACTATAAGGGTTCCTAGTTTGACAACGGAACCCTAAAAAGCTGATAGAATAGAGAAAAGTGGCAATTACTCCACCGACAAGAGCCTGACTCTTAAATTTAATGATGATGACGATGATCTACTTAAAATGAACTGACCTGAGTTGATAAGTCTGCTCAAGAAGTTCAAATGATTGAGCAGCACCCCCGTGGTGGGGACTATGAACGACAAATCAGGGTGCGCGTCCCCCCGGTCTAATCTCCATATGGGTGAGGTGTCTATGGTGTTGGAGTCACCCGTCGAGTTGGTCTGAAACATTTAGCTAACTTTAGGCACATGCATGCTTTAGGCATTTATATTCATGTGCAACTTCCCACGGCACAAATTTGACGACGCGATACCCTAGTCGGTAGTGTAACTAGTTACTACGAAGATAGCGGTCCCCGAGTCGATTCCCGGTAAGAGTAAATATTGGTGATGAGCGCAAATACAATGTTTCTCTTTACATGCATGCCGTAAACTCGTAACATTGCCCACCCTTAAACTATAACTATTTTAGAGGAAATTGGTTAAATAATTTTATAACAACTAGCTTATTTAGTCCTGAACCTGTGGAAATACGTACCTTATTATCCGGTTGCAACGGAATTAAATTTTGTGCCCATAATCGGAAAAGTTCATAGAAAGACCTATTTAATAAAATACCATTCAGCTTTGAAGCATGGACGTTTGACGTGGGGTATATAAAATTAAATTCACTAACAATTACCTTACCTGCAACCATTCCTCGTCAACATCACTCGGACATAACTCATCTTCATTTGCCTCTTCATCTTGTTCATTATTAGTATTCCAGGACGCTGAAAAAAAAAATCTAATGTCACCATAATTTACAAAAAAAAAACATTACAATTATAAACAACTTTGTCAAAAAATAACATTTTCTAGGCGTCATTTGGCTGTCGAGGCTTTAGCCTTTGGCTTTAGTTTACTAAAGAAAAAAAATCAAACTCAGTGGGTCTAGTTCTACGTTAAGTACAGCAGAAACCCTGTCGCCACCTATTAGGATAACCAAGTGGTTCAAATTTGTCCAGCAAGATTTGAAATAAACACGCAAACACGTGTTAATAATTAATAAAAGCTTGCGGCTACATTTTTGATGCTGCAACTGGTGGTCCCAGTTCAGTTGATTTTAACCTTTGATATTCTTCGAGGTTATACTATATTGGGGGTTCAATCTTCTTTTCCCTTTTTAGGGTTCCATACACAAAGAGTAAAAAACGGGACCACGGGACCCTATTACTAAAACTCCGCTGTCCGTTCGTCTGTCTGTGAGCGTCTACCTGTGGCTCGATATTAATAACGGCAACAGGTAGACCCTTGAAACATTCACAGAATATTTGGTTGTTTCTCACTTTATAAATAAATAATTAAATTAAAATAAAATAAATATTTACGGGGGGCTACCATACAGTAAACGTGACTTATGTGCCTAATGTTTCTTTGGTACCGTTTCGAAGCTAAAAGTTCGTAACCAGCTTCGAAATGGGAAAAAAACCCGTTTTGTAACTGGCTACTAAACGGGACTTTACCATTACCGATTCGTAACCAGCTTAGAAATAAGAAAAAAAACCCTTTTGTAACTGGCTACTAAACGGGACTTATCTATTACCGATTCGTAACCGCGGTTGGTAATTAGCTTCGAAATGGGAAAAAATACCCGTTAAAACAAGGAATTTTAGATTCCCGTTTTGTCGCCAGCAACTGAAGTTGGCTATGAAACGGCAATACGAAGGCCCATTACGTAGCCAGCTACAAACAGGGAATTTTATATTCCAATTTTGTCGCCAGCTACGAAAAGGTACCAAAGGCTAATGTTGTACAAGTAATGGAACGGAACCCCTTCGTGCGCGAGTCCGACTCGCACGTGGCCGGTTTTTTAAATAAAACTTACACGACGACGATATATATTTATTTATTTTGCATCTATCATTTATTGTATATGAAAATAATTCATACTCCTTACCTTCTTCTTCCTTTATAAACTCCTTTCTCTTGGAGCTTAAAACTTCTCTCAGATCATTGTGAAAGGTTTGTTTAACTTTATTTGGGTACATTTGATTCCTTTGTTGCTTGAAATTATTAAATCTTTGATGATTAACATAATTTCCTTGCGAGGGTTGTCCCTGATTGGCAAGAGGGGCTCCCGTTGGACTCAAGTAGTATGGAGCCTGAGGGACATTCCAAACATCCGGGTATATGGTATGCATGGAACCTGGAACCACTTTGATGAAATGGCATGAGGGGTTCACATATGGAGGCACAGCATACGGCTTCGGGAATTGGTTGTTTCTGATCTGTTTAGTGTAGATCATTTGCTTGTTGGTGTCAGGATGCAGGCTGCATCCAGGAGAGTCTCCAGGGGGCTCCGCCGGTTCGGGGCGATACGGCACCACGTGGCCTTCTATGACTATTGTTTGCATTTGCGCTTTTATAATCTAGTAAAATGAATAGCAAAACTTATTAAACACGCTCACTGCGATTATAGGTAAAAGAGCGTGATTTAAAAATGTTCAAAAAGACAAATATCTTTTAAGTTCCAGTTATAAAATTTGATAGATCTAATTGGTCTGATAGATCTTGTTATTGGCAGGGACGCTGGTAACAATACTGCATAATGTAATATTTAGTGGTTGAAAAAAAGATATAAGTTTAAACGATTGCACCTACTGATTTTCATACAAGCTATTTGAGACCTACACTCCATAAATATAACAGTGGAAGACAATCACTAAAAAAGATACAATATTCACATGTTTGTGTACAGGTTGTTTGTTATATTTAGGTTTCTGGTTTAGGCCACGCTAAATTTGGGCCGTTTTATAAAGCTACAAATTACAAATTACAAGGGGGAAGTCTCTTTCTAACTCCTTATGCTGGAAAGGGAGCTCCGCTTGTAATTTGTAACTTGTAGCTTTATTAAACAAAGGTAAATGGTCCTATTATTTCAAACTAAAATGTGAAATGTACCCCAGTCATCTATTCCCAGAAAAACTAATCTCTGTTGCACATCAAGTCAGCATGTAGAAAGTATAGGTTTATAATTTAAAATTGATACCAAAAACTACTATTAATATATAGAAAATCCAAATTTTATACAATCAAAGAATAATTAATAGTTGCCTTAGTGTATTCTGATACCAATTTAATACCAAAGGTTAATAAGTTCAATTGTTTTTCTCACAACTGCCTCCCCTACGAACTAGGCCGAGTCAGTAAAGCGCATGACAGGCAAAATAATATAGATTTGCGACTCCGATTTAAAATTTTGCCTCACTATAAGTTGTTGAAATATTACCAAGGTCCCTTTCATACCATGCAAGGTTTTATTAATGCTAACCCATTGTAAGTAGGTTTCAATTTACATGTTTGGTATCACAGAGATATTTCTGTACTTGTACTATTATTTTGTGACACTAGCTAGAAGTAGAGTAGTACAAATAAACAGCAGATTGTCAGCAACCCAGGATTTTTTTAATGCTATTATTTATCTAAATTCTATTTCAAAATGTAATGTTAACTAGTATCAGTCAATTAATGTTATTCTATAATATTCTAAAAGTAGTATAAACTACATTACTAAATGCTTTCAAGTTGCATTAAATACTAACTGATTGATTACAGTACCTTTTAGAAGATGTGCAAACTTTTATTATTTAAAAAAGAGTTATATTTAACTTACATCAGCATCACTTAAATTCCAAACAGCCTTCCCCGTTAATTTGTTGAAATAATACATTCTACCACCATGACTCTGTGATGGACACATAATCCATGGACTACCAATTGTAGTAACAACTTCCTTACGAAATTTCTTGTGTTTATTGGGGTCTTCTTCCTCTGCCATGACCTGAAAATACATTATAACAGGCTTCTGTAGTTTGTTTTTGTTATATTGCTAAGCTGCTAGGGATAATTAATAACTACAACACGTCGTGAGTCGTACCCAAGTAAGTTAAAGACTAAAGTTATCACGTACCACTACGTTGTTGAAATCGCGCAACTTTACAAGTGTTTTTAACTATTTCTATGAAATTGGTTAGGTTCAATGCCGGAAGATGTGTTATCATCTTGGGCCTTTGTTTTGAAAATATAAAAGAAGTAACTTACTGATAATTCTGCTAGTACTACGTTATAACTGAATAATATCGATGAAAAATTAAAATATTCACCGTATTCTTTTAGTTTTTGGACGTTTACCTATTTTATTTTCTTTAAGCACAGATTAGAAGTCTTTAAGTTTCCTTCAACCACAGATTAGATTACCAGCAAGAACCACAGGCAAGCACGGGGTGGAATCTGCCTCTTTAGACATACCTTCTAATCTGTGCAGGCAAGAACTAAGACAGAAGCAAACAAAAACGAACCAATGGAAATAGTAGTTAGCCCGTTAGATAGAGTGGCCCGTTTCACGAAGCTACAAGTTACAAATTACAAGCTGAACTCTCTGTTTACCAAAAGCAGTTGGAAAGAGACTTCCTCTTGTAACTTGCAGTTTCGTGAAACGGGCCTCAGGGCCCTGTTTTATAAATCTACAAGTTATAAATTACAAGCGGAACTCCCTTTCTAGCAAAAGAAGTTAGAAAGAGACATCTGCTTATACTTTGTAATTTGTAGTTTTATAAAACAGGGCCCAGCTGTGAATTTCGTGCTCGTAACCCATATCAGTAGGCTGAATTGTATGATTATTTAAGACACGCTCAATACAATTTAGATCGGCGCAGTTGCGGCATATGACGTCGTTGGCATCAGGGGCACATAAGGTAGGCCGGGTAGGTCAGGTGGCCTTAGCGGTCAAAAGGTTAAAAAGAACGACAATATAAATAAAGCTTAAATCCTAACCACGAAATGTGCCATGTGCCAAACGGAGCCGCTAGGCTATAATGGGTATGTCGGAGGTTTAACTTTTTATCTTTTTATGGATTACTTATTTAACCTTACCTTATTATTTTCTTCCTCCAAGAGTTGTAGATATTTTTTTCAACCGAGACTGTCCCATAATGTCGCCTACAACTATCATCCATCAAAATTAAATGAAAATGAAACTCTTTATTCACGAAATTACTTTATTATATGAATATTACTTTATTGTATACCAAAATACCTAGATTCTCAAAAATTACATTTAGTCACGAACATTTTAGTCATTCATTTAGAAACGAAAGTACATTAAGATAGTTAACAGTAATAAACAGTCGGTACGGTTAGAACCCGAACATACTAAGGCTGTAGCCGACGTAGCGGACATAGCCGTAGATAGGTATAATTATAATTATTAACCTTCTAACGCGATTGACGGATATAATAGCGCTACTACTTCAGTGTCGATAACGGATTCATCCTTCACAGTTGATAGCTTAAGAAGTAATGCACACGATCGTCGCCACTTTCAACCTGACGATAACTATGACGGAAGAATCCGTCATTAGCTTCGGTGCGGATTATGTCATTGGTGTTAAAAAGGTTAAAAACGCGCTAAATCTACACTATCACTATATTATTATAGTCAGATCCCAGAGCCACAGTTTTTTCACACACGCCACACGCTACACGCCACGCTACGCTACGCTACACGCTACGCTACACGACACGCTACACACGCTAGCCTAGTTGGGAGTGACCCTGCCTTCGAAGCTAGGGGTCCTGGGTTCAAATCCCGGTAAGGGCAGATATTTGTGTGATGAGCACGAGTATTTGTTCCTGAGTCTTGGATGTTTTCTATGTATTTAAGTATTTATTTCTCTATCTAAGTATGTTTATCGTTGTCTAGTACCCATAGTACAAGCCTAGAGCTTAGTTTGGGACTAGGTCAATTAATGTGACATTGTCCTGTGATTATTATTATTATTATTATTATTATTTTAATCAATAGGTTTTTATTACCTTACTCGATCGACGTTCAACACGATTGGCAATCATTTAACTTAACCGCTCGTACGCGGTTGTTACCTACGATTTGACCAAGATCGAAAACCCTCACGAATAAGTAGTTAAGCTTAGCAGGGGGCCTAGACAAAACGGAATTGACAGCGGCCGACGCTATACATCGTCAGCTTACGTCAATCGCCCTCTGAAACAGAAAGACAGATAAGCAAAATCCTGGATTAGCAGGACAGATTTGCATAATGGCGGAAACAGAGCCACACAGAAAACAAAAATAAAACGGAATACCTAGTTACAATTCGTTAAATATACAGCGATCGGTGGGCGACTGAGGCAGCGCTTGAGGTGCCTTGAGCCGATATGTCCATTGCCCTTTCAGCACAGAACTATCTCGATATAGTTCTGTGCCCTTCAGACCCACCGTACCCCTGGTATTACCCCATGGTATGGTGGGTATTTTAAAGTTAAACGATACCACTGACTAATAGTGTTGTCAAAGATCTATAATAGATAAGTTTAGGCTATGTTAATTTTGCAGCAGGCCCGGAGGCCCAAACCACCCGCAAATAGGAGCTCCGTCGACACTGTCTAATTTCAAATCAATAAGGATATTGGCTTTGTATAATTTTTGATGACAACAGTACATTATTTGTCATTATGCAAATCTGTACTACTACTAATCTAGTTTTGTTATTCCGGGATTTTGCACACCTGTCCTTCTCCTGCAGAGGGGTTAATCGGTATAGGTACTCGTACATATTATATAATGTCAGTTTTGAAAAATCGCTAACGTTGACTCGTTTAACAATGCATGTTTCTGGGGCTCCAGAAAAACCACTACTTTAATAATTATATAATAATTATATTCAATACGTACCTACACAATAAACAGCATTCGTACATCAATTACCGTGAGAAATAAATAGCTACTTAATATAATTTCTACAGAGTACAGAGTATGCTCCACAGCAAAGCCACAGTCAACACCCATTATTTCGTTCCCAAGTACATGTAAGATATAAACAGCGTAATTAGATTACGTACATTGTGTACGTTCAACGTACATCTTGTATGTATGTATGTAAACTCTTTATTGCAAATTTCGTACATAAACTTAAGATTAACATGTACAATGGCGATCTTATCCTTTTAAGGGATCTCTTCCAGTTAACCCGACCACTCCATATATGGCGCACTGGTCACAATACCAGACCGAACCCTATTTAAATAAAAAAATAATATCGCTATTCAATTTAGGTTTCGGTCCGGTTTCGGTTTCGCGGCAGTTTGCTACAGGCGTAGAGGTATTGCCCTTCTGCGATATAATAAGTATTTAATATGAAAGACGTGTTTAACGTATCGGGTTGGTGACGAGCTTGCGAAG
Source organism: Acleris holmiana (assembly GCA_949316455.1). Classification (NCBI taxonomy): domain Eukaryota; kingdom Metazoa; phylum Arthropoda; class Insecta; order Lepidoptera; family Tortricidae; genus Acleris; species Acleris holmiana. The sequence goes on from OX438771.1 coordinate 20,442,736, forward strand.
GTAAACCGTACGATGACCCAATACTTTTTTTCTTAGTCTTCCTTAGATGTTTTATTTGCATCAAGTATTCATTTACCTATTTATTTACTTAATAAAGCGTCCTCCTGATATGTTAGGATTTTCCTGACTTTCGAGTTTCGATGCGGCAGCGGATAAGACTATAAAACTGGATGTTATGTTTTAGGTAGGTTTCAGGATTATCATTTCATCCGGTCTGCGGTGAGATAATTTCCCGGTCAAAGCACTTTATACGTTCTTTCCTATTACACCACACATTTATGGTAAACGCTAAACTTTAATTATTATCTGAGTGCTCGTGTGTCTTCTCCTTATATATTTTTGAATACAATGACTGGCTTGAGGCTCTGGGATTTTGAACTAGGATAGCATGAACAGTCAACACTTCAAGTTTACATTTTATATTAACAGCAACCATCGTAAATAATTACACTTTAGTTTCTTGTCTCTCTGATTCATTTAATTCGCGGGGCAGTTCTGACATTACATAAAAACGAAAAGGTACTAAGTATGGTAGTATGGTGACTTCAAGAAAAGAATAAATAAATATTAGGGCGTTTCCTGACTAGTCCTGACACTTCGAGCTATTTAGACAGTCTCAGCGGCAGCACCTAACGATTTTTCTTCTGGTCCAGGAGAGTTAGGCCGATACTTCTAACAGCTCGTCGGAGACGAAAAGGGTTTGATTATCATTGCGATCTCTCCTTCTATGAGCAACGCATGAGTTGACGTCATATAATTAATTCTCCTATTACTCATACACTATGTAGGTGAGCGAGTAAGAGCTTCACAAGACGTCAGCTCTCGTGCCAGAGATAAAAAAGAATCATATATTTTACTACTGATACTGATATTTACCTACAGACCCAGATTGCGCCGGTGCCGCGTGAGCCCTTTCGGTAATTCCAATTTAGTAGGAGAGTGATATCGATACAGAATCAAAATATACATTATTTTATTTATATTATTTACAGTACCAGGCCTGATTGTGCAAAATGTGGTTACAGAACTATAAACAAGTCTTTTTAGACTTGTTGGTAATTCTATAGCTCTGCCTACCCCACTCTGGGGATGAAGGCGTGATTTTATGTACTATGTAGTCTATGTATATTATGCTGCTGGTGACACTTCCAAATCTGCAGTTGACTGCAGCAGCATTGAACTTACAGCCGCAATAAGAGCTGCACGACTGCATCCCTTTCAACATACGAGTACCTACGTAAAACCTCACTATTTCGTCGACTTGCACGCTTATCAAGTTTTGTGGTGTAGGTATAGGGCCCTGACGAGCACAAGAGCATGTGCAGTTCTTTTTAACCACCCTGACACCAAAAAAAGTTTTTTAATAACAAAACACCACTTGTACTAGATATCTGCGTGCGTCTGTATGTCATCGCCTAAGTGACCGTTTCAGAGTTTTTATTTTACCGGCGGTTAATAGCCAACTTGAAACCCAGCTCTAAGACAACCTCCTTTCACCTCCACGGCACTAGTAAGTCGCACTACTAACCAATAATTTATATTTGTAATTAAAATAGAATAGAGTTGACGGAGCTCCCATTTCCGAGTGTTTTAACCCTTCGGGCCGGCTGAGCGACTAACATAACCTAAACGTACCTCATACTCATGCATGATACTAGTTTTGGTCAGTAGTGCAGGTTAGTAGTGCCGTAGGGCAGTCGCTGACAAACCTCGTATGTAACCTCGAGGGTTTCAACTTTTAACGTGGGAATGATTAACAATTTATTTCATTAATATTACATACAAATCTGATTTTATCCTCCGCCTAGTTACTTCTTCTGCTGACTGTACATGATTTTGTGATTGTGATTGGACACAGGACAATGCCTCATTCAGTCTTCTCGTTGCACTCAGCTCATTCAAAATCTAGTACTAAACTACGATAATATTAAGTACTTTTGAGTACGAAGATAGAAGATACTTAATAAAACTAGTGAGTTCATAATTATAGTTGAGTTATAAAAGCGAGTGATAGTTTAGGAATGGACAAGCCCAGAAGATATAAGTCTGTAACGCGTTGTAATAGTGTTACTGTAAATGCATTTTAAAGGTCACTGTCCCATGTAAGCTACAAAATATTAATTTTGATACAAATTAAACTTATCGGTCAAACACATTATTAAGGAGCGTCCTATACCTACGTAGAATATAAATCCAAAAAAATACAATGGCAAGCTAAATTAAACATGGCATTGCCTAATAGCTAATAGTGCCATTTGGAAATCTATGTAGTTATCATTATCAATCCTCAAGGGCTCTGTTCTAGTCTGGCCACTCGGGGTAAACCTAACTGAACCTCTATTCTACTGCGTTATAACGATATCGCGTTTGACGTGTTTTAGAATCGTTTAGGTCACAGTCGCCATTATTGTAAATGACATAAGAGTTATCAAAAACGTTGACAATACGGATACACGTCAAAGACGATATCGTTATTACCATGTAGAATCCCGGCCTGGGCCCATATCATGGTCGCGTTTATCGCGGTCGATAAAGCATCGTATCACTTTCGCACTGTACTAGTCAGAAAATTACGGAAGTTTTATCCACGTCTAGTCACGCGATAAACACCGCCATAGTAAGCCCCCTGATCTTGACATTTTATCGTAGGTATTGTTACTATTATGATTACTTATACGAGTTTATACTTTACGGTAATAGGCCGAGTCCAAAACAATACAATGACAAATACGTGAGGAGAAAAATAGAATAAGGCTCCAGGAAGGAATTGTCGGCAATAATATAGCTTTTTTTGGAGTCAGCTTAGGGCAAGTTAGACAATTAAGACGGAGAAATCATCGTTATTTCTAGGATTTATACCAACTCCCCATAATAGCTACATTTCAGACATCGATTTCCTTACAAGATAAGTTTTGGACAAAATTCACAGTGAATTGGGATGAGCTAATAGAGCCTGCGATGCTTTTTGATTCCAGTTTTGCGGCAAAAGATTTATAATAAATGGAGACAAGTTATATGGTTTTGACATTCTGATTGGAAGGTTCTGATTCACTAATTCAATATCAGCCACATTCCTGCATCGCGACAGCGAAATGTTCACATGTCCGATTGAGGAACACGACCAAAGGATAAATACATATAGTATAATTATTAAACACCAATAGATATGTTTACCCGCATACATTAGTAGGTAATGACTAACACTATTATGTATACCTATACATGTAAATTTTATTTACCAATTTTATAAGACAAAAATATCTAAACAATGTTCGACTTATTCCTCAACAATCACAAAAAAATACTAGGCAGTTAAAGTTCGATGGCAACTGCTTTATTCTAGTAACGAGCTGCCTTGGAAATTATTTCTAGATAAGTTTTAACAATTATCGATAGTGTGGAAAGTTATAAATAGGAATGAGCGGCGTTTTGAGCTAAATACAAGCAATAAAAGACAAACCTATAACGTAGAACTATGTTTAGTACATCGCCCGACATAATTTAAAAAATAACGCACAGCAAACAAAAACAGTGATTAGATCGAAACAGGTTGAGCACCGATTGCTCACGCCGCGCCGTAGATAAGCACGCCGAAGACCCTAAGCGCGCCGCGCGCCGACAGACAGGCGCCGTGACAGAGCGCGCTCACTTGATGGAGCAGGTGTACTGTGCACGCAGTCGCCGCAGTGACGCCGACGAATCCTCGCTCTGCGTACACACACGGTAAAATCAGTTTGGTTTTCCGGTAGGTTAATATTATTGGAAAAAAATAGCATTTTTTAAGCAAAAATCACTAAATGTATTAGGAAATAGTATGCAACTCGTTCGTATAGCGTGTCTTCGTGTTTGTTTTAATACAGTGTTCCAAAACCACATACCCTGCTAAATCAAGGCGTCTAAGCAGGGCCTTTAATCTACATTGTCTTTAACCCCATATTGTTGGGTCATGCACAGATTTAGGTTATCGTCTTTCCTGAGGACACGCCGAAAGTTAACGTTTTTAAGGCCTTATTTTTTGGATAAGCCCATTCCTGCATAAACGGCGTCAGGACTGCTTTAGACCTATCATATAAAAACAAAACTTATATTCTTTTAACTAGTGGCGACAGGAAAGACAACGGCGATCATAGCGGATTGTGGCTGACTGGGCGGCGGCGCGGAGGGCCTGCGCGCACTGACCTTGAGGACGACGGCGCGCGCGGCGAAGGCGGCGCGCGGCGAGGGCGGCTGCGACGTCTCGTTGTTCTCCGCGTCGCACGCGTCTACAACACGCGTCACACGGTGCTAGTGGAATCATAGCAAGCATCCCTTCTCAGAACTTACTGTTTATACTTATACAGGTAATTATACAAGTGCGTGCAGGTTTCCATTTTAGGAAATGAATTAATATACTACCGTGTAATCATTGTGTTTGTCAAACCAATGTATTATTTATCTAATCGAAGCGCTTAAAAGCAGCTAAACTAGGCAATTTTTTGTGTCTCATGTCGTTTCTACTAGCAACTTTCAACATGTAGGTAAAAATTGACGATATCAATAGATAATAAAAGCATTGTTTCTTAATTAGTGAAGGTGCGTAAGTTGTTTTATGTAATGACAGCCGGGATAAGTACCTAGCTGTCAAACATGGGGGACGAAAAGTCGTCCTATACCTTGTTTTTTTTAAGATGGAAATACGTGACCGTTATTTTGCACCTGTTTTTGCCTTTAAAAATTAGACCTTAGAAACCACTGTCTCCGAGTATAAGTGCCTAACTAATAACAAGAATTAGAATATTTGCACAAATATTTCGCAGTAGTGGCTACGCTATTAAAGGAAACGGGATCCTATCATTTCATAACCAACGTTTCACGAATGATTCCTTTCACAAACATATCATTTGACAACCCGCGTTTTTTTCCGAAACTGTAAACAATTCTGGATTTATTACAGGACCATCGAATAGAAAGAACCCTATTGATTAGGTTAGGTTAGTTCTGTAACTACAAATATTATAAAAATCCTAAAATTCTTATAGTTACAGAAAAAAAGCGGGTTGGCAAATGAATAGGTTGCGAAAAGATACATTTGTCAAAGATTTGTCGGCAAAGGGCAGAGAACCAAAGGAAAAATGTGCGAAATTGACCGTTAAAATTGTCATCTTTTAAAAAACCAAGTATAGTGCCTGTAACTTCTTACATCTTTAACTTTATTATTTATAACTTTATTCGCTTAACATATAAACGAGTTTTAATTTGTTATGGTGTAATATGTATATTAAGATTTTTATCCGTCTATTTATTTTATCTTGTGTAAAGCGAGCGTGTCGAGAATATAGCATGGCAATTCTTTTTGGAAGTTGTGATAGCACTGAACTACTATCCGAATGGGCTGTTGCCCTTATCTTACTTTTCCCAATTGTTACTGGTGGCTGTCACTTTAAGAGCTGCCGCACTCTAGGCAACCAGTGGCGGCAACAGCTAAGCCACCTAGTGGCCGCTGAAAGTTGAAAACTGTGTTTTTCATACACATTCAATCGCTCCATTTGAGCCGCAAGCTGCGCTCGCACACTCGACCGCTGTTACTGCTGCCTATCAAATACCTACACTAGCCACTAGTGGCTGCGATTTATAGCCACGACTGGCAACCGCGACTAATGGGCAACAAAGACTAACAATGCGCCAGCTGATTCTGGCCGATCAGATCATCGTATTAGCTCAGAGAGGTATATAACTTTCTCACTCACTACGCAGCTATCCTGAGCTAGCAGCTAGGCCGAGAAGGACACCTCAGTCACGTCAGTCCCGACTGCTAGTCTGGGGTGCCCAAGATCGACGCCATCGGTGACCCAAAGTGCGACAGCTAGATTGTAGATCCGCGTGTCACGATGCGGTACAAATAGTTTGTTGCGTGCAATAGGACGGTGTCGCGGTACTGACAGGTGTCGGGGTCGGGGCCGGCGGGCGCGCGGCGCGGCGAGGGCGGCGCGGGGTTGCCGTTGTCGTCGCAGGCGCTGCTGGCCGGCGCCGAGCCCGAGCTCGAGCAGCTCGCGCCCGAGCCGTAGGCCGACGCGCCTGTGGAACGATCACACTGCTCATCTTCTCGTCATCCTGATGCAAGTCGTGGAATCGCTGCTGATAACGACCAATCCTCAATTTTATAAGACTTTAGTTGTAGATTCTGATGTAATGTTGGCAGGCAACCCACTAAGTAAACCCACGATCTAATAAGGATCGTAGAAAACAGTTGATGGTCGTTATTTGAGCGGTCCAACAGCCTCAGTTTTGTGGACATATTTTTCAAGAAATGGGCGTACTTTTTGATACCTTTTTTTGGGTATTTGTTATACGTCTGGTAAACTTAGCTACCTAACCAGAAAAGAAATCGAAATCTGCAACCACTTCTACAAAAATGTGACCAAGTGTGAACGTGATTCGGAATTAACGCCCAAATAATTGGATTTACATTGAACTGATCAAGGTGATGAATTTTGGGGAACACTGATGTCCGGTTAAAGATAAATCCTTCAAAAGCAATATCGAGTTGCCTAATGGTAATGACAATCCGTTCATCTAATAATCTTTTCCGTTGCAACTTCAGATGAAACCAAATTCGAATCTCATATATTCGACGAACTTTTCAATAAAATAATTAAGTTCAATAAAATAAATAAGTTTACTTTAGGATTGTTTGCATTTAAAGTACCTATAAATACTGATGCAACAATATTCATACCGATTAGATATTGCATTAATAAATACCAAAGTACGTAAAAAATATCTTTCAGGAACAAATATCGCACACATTTGCCGTTCTTCTTATATTTATTACTTAGTACCATTGGACCTAACAATGAACAACCGTAAGCCTGGTCAGCAGGATATAATAAGCCTTTTTTTCTACTTCTCTTAAGACGACTGAGCGAGCCACTGACCTCGGAAGTGGCGCCATACGTTTTCATAGTGTTTACTACTGTCGCTTACTGTCGGGAGCAAGTGGCACTCGCTTTTTTGCCAATACCAGGGATGAAACCCGGTAGTTTCGTAGAGTTGTACTGCCTAACCGTCACAGTTACTCACTGTCCGTGCGTTCAGTAAGGCGACTGAGCTCAAGCGAAGGGTCCGGCGACGAGCGCACCGGCGCCTCCGAGGAGTCCAGCTCCAGCGACGACTGCGAGCCCACCGAGCCCGAGCTGGTGCAGCGCCGCGGGCCGCCCGCGCCCCCCGCGCCCGCCGCGCCCCCCGCGCCCCCCGCGCCCGGGCTCCACGACCCCGAGCATGAGGCGACCGAGTCCGCCTCCTGCTCCATTACCTCCTGCAGGGTATTTGTATATTAATTCACTGGCACTACATCGAATTTTGACCAGGTTCGGGACACTTCCCTGAAGAGCCATATGGTCCATTTTACTGAATAAATAATTAGAATTTGACGTCCAAACAAGTAATATTGTCACCGTGACGGGACACGTGTATTGTTTTACAGAATAACACGCCTCACAAGACTACATCATCAAACAAATATCTATACCGTGTACTTAATGGCAAACAATCGTTACCAATGGTTATTTCTGAGCATAAAGTGTTATATTTTTGATTCTATTGAGTTAACTGCAGGTCAAAACCTACCCTAGATCTTTTAAAAAAAGGTATCTTTATTTAATTACTTACTTGTGGCATGCAGGGGCTAATATCTAGCACATTTTCTTCGCCAGAGCTGCCGCTTGATATATCTGCAAAGTAATATAAGTTACTTAAATCAACAAAAACTATTTTTTAAAGATTAAAATATTAAATACATACAAATTGTGTTTTTTTTTATGTTAAGGAGAAGGCACACGAGCACTCAGGCCACGTAATGGTAAATGGAATCTGAGATCCATAGACATTTGGATTCTCAAGACTATAACCCTAAGACTTCAAATGCGTCAGCAACCCTGAGGACTAAGATGGAATGCCTCTATGCTAGTAATTTCACCGGTTGTCTTATCCCCACACCGGAACACAACAATGCGAACACTGTTGCTTGGCGGGTGGTTAATGGATAAGATGGTGGTAGCGATCCGGACGGACCCGGCACAGGGTCCTGCCACCACTAATGTGATAATAGCACTTTTAATTGGATTATACGATTTGACTTGACATCGACTGGACGTGTGCACATGGTAAACATAGGTTGTCACCTAGCGAGTCAGAGCGGCGCACGCGCGGAGGGCGTGGCGAGCGCGCCGCGCGCGCGACCCTGGCGTAGACGGGGCGGGCCGGCGGGCTCTGCTCCGCCAGCTTCTGCAGGAGCAGCGGGTGGAAGCCGCGCGCCGTCGCGTTGTTCGGCTCGTACTGTAAGATCAGCCGGCAGTACTTCAGCGCCTCGGCGTACTGTCGCTGCATGATAGCCGATAGGAACTGCGATTCGAAAATATTTTGCTTTATATTCCGACATCCAAATTATACCATCAAAAATAATATCTAACGTTACAAGTATTTATGAAATTATCGCATGGTTTTTAAGACAAGAACAGCACTTTACACTGCAATAGATTTATTTTCTATTTTTACGCGACTGTGGGGAAGCCCAAAAGGAGGGTTATGTGTTTGACCTGTATGAATGTATGTATGTCTGTCCGTTTCTAACTCCGCTCTTAACGTCGTAACTATGTACCTACTCAACGGCCCAACCAAAAAAAAGCAGACCCTCGAATGGGGTATCAAAATAAAGGGCTTTAAAAGGAGTGTACGAAAATATGTACATATTTAATCTATCAATTTGATTGAAAACGGTTTGGAGTGACGAATCATAGAAAAACTTACCTAAACTGAGTAAGAGTGAGTTAAAGTACGTACATTTTAAAACTAATTAAAACTGAAAAGTGTGAAATAAACTAACTACCTAAATCATTAAAAACAAAAATCCATCTGGAATATACATATACTTAGATTATTTATTATAGAGCTTGTTTTTCACTTTTCAGTTGACCTTTTTATTGCAGTCGGGTTTTTGCTTTTTAATAATTTAGTTTATTTCACATTTTTAATTATAATAAATTTTGACATTTACGTACTTTTTAGCGGTTCCATAGTCAAACTAGGAACCCTTATAGTTTCGCCATGTCCATCCGTCTGTCTGTCTGTCCGTTCGCTGCTAAGCTCAGAGACTCTTAGGACTAAAAAGCTGTTATTTAGCATGAATATACATTCCTCCTCCCCTTCACCTAAAGTGGGGATGGTTTCTTTTCTCATCTACCTGTCTAACGACACTCATAGCATAGGGGTGCCGTTAGTTAGGTCTTTTAAAAATATTGCGGGTTTGTTAAACAATTTTTTGATTAAGGGGTCCGCTAGAGATTAAAAAAACTTGTTTTCAAATGGCGAATGTCAGTCAAACTAAAGCCCACTTCACTTAGACTGACATTCACCATTTGAAAAGTAGTTATGCTAAAAAAAAATGTTGGACACGACTTCACTTAGACTTACCTAACTATTACCATTTGAAAAGAAGTTATTTCGGCTTTTTTAAGGCGGTTTTCTTTAAAACATTTTTTTTTCAGTAAGTGTTGGTACAAACCCCCCCATTACCTAACTAAGGTGCATTGGGGGTAATTACGATAGAAATTGTGACGAGTTGAGTAAACGACAACATTTCAGTTAAAAAAAACATTTTATTTTTAAATTGTAAGTACTGCCTATATTTTCGTATCTATTGAAAATTGATATATAGACTTATGATTAGTGGACATTACATACAAAAATACGCTGTTGTTACTTTTTTATGCATATTTATTGTCATGGCTCACTTTTTTGAACATATGGGGGAAATACGAAATATGCCCGGGTAATTCCGAAATAGTTTTAAAGTAGATCTTATTACTCATAGACTGATGGTTTATATTTATTTTTCATTTGTAATTGCCCCTTACTTGTAATATTGTAAACTTTTTTAATAGTTTCGCTTTTACGGTCATTTCGGATTGATTACCTACTATTACCTGGGTTCCGAGAATAGAGTATTGGGGTTATTGCGAAACACTAGAAAAGCCGCGAAAATCACTCGGCTGTCGCGAGGGCACGTAGCTCACACACTTACGCTAGCAGCGACGAACGGCGACAGGAGAGCGTCAAAGCCGATAACAATGGCGTCTAAAGTAATGTTGCCAGTAAGAAAATATCCAGGCGTTTGGTAGTTTTTATAAACTTTCGGAATATACCCAAATTCGTAATTACCCCCATGCACTATATGTAACTATGCAAGAAAGGAAAAGCAGTGGAAATTGAACCTTTACCTTTACCTTTGAACCGGAAATTTTGATTGCACAAAAAGGCCCCCACTCACCTCGGCTAGGAACTCGCTAGGTGCGGAGTCATTGCCATCGGAGCAGTCCTCGGGGCTGGTCGACTGTCGCGGCGCGTCCATGACGCGGCCTGCCAAGGTGGAGGGCAAGCAGGCGTGCGGCGACGACGTGCCCGAGTCAGTCTCCAGCACCCGCGCGCGGAAGTGCTCGCTAGCGGGCCGGTAGCGATAAGTCACTGGCTCCAGGGGCTTGGGGCGCGCGTCACCCGCTGCGGCTAGCTTCACCACCAGGCGCTGGCGGTTGGGAGACCTGACCTTCGAGGAAGCTTTGGACCACAGGCGTTTAGCCGGTGCTTTATTTGGCGTGGGAGACTTGCCCAGTGCCGAAACTTTTGACCGCCCGGCGTGTCTCTTCGGGCTGTGTGAGTGATCTTTGGTCGCCGTGGACCGGACTGCCGGCCGTCGGAACCGCGTGTTCGGTTTACCGCGCACGGGTGATGGCGGACGCCACACGCGGCGCTCGCTCAGGCGTAAAGCGGCGTGCGACGCAGTTTCAAGAGCGTTTGTGGTTGATGACGGTGGTGGCCAGGGGCCAGTAGGAGTAGCGGGTGGTGGTGGCGGGCGCGCCGGGACGGGCCGGTACAGACGCGAGTTTGGTACCGGTCGACAGTACACGCGCTTGCGGCGTCGCCCACGCTGGGGGCTGTTGTTGTTGTTGTTTATGTTCTTTACGTTGCTCCGTGGAGAACCCGGATACCTGTTGGAAGGAAAAAGGCAACTCTGAATTACGTCAGGTTTGAAGAAGAACAAACTCATGCGGTGTGGCAACTCACAGGCGGGGGTTGGGAGTGTATCGGTTGCGGCGCACGGGCGCGTTCGTGTTGAGTAGGCGGATGAACTCTGGCGCGCCGAGATCGATCACCTCTAGCGTATCCTCTTCAGGTTTAACTTTCAGAGGCAAGCTCCTGTATCACATAAAATCAAGATCCAGACACATATGATGATGAGAGGATGGTGATGAGATGATAATGATGATGATGATCATAACGTAGGTAATTATAAAAAATAATCAATATTTCAAGCTAATCTCACACGAATTGACCTAGTCCCAAATTAAGCTCAATTTAATTTTTGAGACAAGCTTTTGTTACCAACTGTTCTTTTTTTGCAAAGTCATATTGCTTATCAAGACCAACGGAGATCCTGTCGCCACCTTCCAACTCCGTCATCAGACTAGCTCGATGGTGCCATATTATTATATTGTCATCGAGATTACGTAGCTGTATACTCGTACCAAATTTCAGCTGAATCGGTCTGCGGGAAGTGGTTCAAATCTTCCTTGCAAGATTCCACCCGGACAAACATACATTACAAGTTAATATAAAGCTTGCAAAAAATCCATAAACATTACTACTTACCAACACATAAATAAGTACGTACAATCAACATCAAAAGTAGCTAATCAGAATAACATGTTCAAAATGATCTAGACACGACGTATTTTCTTGACAATAGAGTAAGATAATTTTGACGGTTTACATTCATCTGGCATAACTTTTTTTGGCATAATCATCACTTGTCATAATCATCATTTGGCATACAGTCTTTTTTTTCAAAAACCGTATACTTTTCAGGAGTGTTATAAAATAAACCTAACCTAACCTAATGGGCTCTATGCAATGCTATTTTAAACAATCCTGAAAAGTATACGGTTTCTGAAAAAAAAAGACTGTACAGTCACCGTCATAAATAAGTGATGATTTCTGTACCTTATCGCTTTTAACCGTCTGACAATTTCGTATGACATTTCAAACACGACGTTAAAGTGACAAGGTTCATAAATGATAACTTATTTATGCCGGTGACTGTACCTATGCCAAATTATGATTATGCCAAGTGATGATAATGCCAAAAAACGTTATGCCAGATGAAGGGAACCCAATTTTGACCTCTTCGGGTGCGAAGCTACTTCTGCTGCTGACTGTACGTACTTGCGTTATGATTAAAAAATAATTAAAATATTTTTTTTATTTTTCATTATCTACATCTATGTTGTAAAATTGCCTTATGCCAGCTCGTAGTAGGCTGTACGAGTATTTTTATGGGGTGGTGGTGATACATAGGATTTGTACTTGTAAACATCGGCGCAGTTATATGCGGCGCAACGCGCTAGCTATAGGTCACGGCGCCGCAACGCACGCCGATCCCAACTAATTGCACCGATCACATGAAGAATAATAGGCAGCAAAACTGACAGGTCGTCAGTTACTTCATGGTTACTTCTTGCGAAGTGTCAACCCGATTGCTAGTAGGTATACCTACTAAAAACCTCCCATGTCCTATAGGACATGGGAGTTTTGTATGAAATAGCAATCTGTGACGCCACGCCTACTTCTCATACAACGCGCCTGGTCTGAGGTTTTTAGTCTATTTGCATGATCTTTATTAAGCTGGGTACGAATCTGAGCGGCTCAGCCTGAGGCATGCTCGCCCCGCGCGGTGAGCTGCTCGCGAGTCAAATTGCTGCACATAAACATGCGCGGGTGAGGCAGCGTGCTCGCCGCGAGCCGGCTTTTCAAAATGGATGGAGTAATTATTTTGTCGATTTAAGAATCCACTGAAAAAATATTGAAATAATACATGAAATTAAGGGTCTTTCGAAACATGGACATAAGGAAAAATTACAATAATTCCGATTAAAATGATCAATAACTCCGAAACTACGAAAAATCGCTGAACATACATGGGGGTGATTCAGATGCCCCTTGAGGTGCACTACCTCTGGACTTCCGCTTGACACTACTTCCTGGGACACCCGGTATATGATCTTTTGAGGTCCATTCATTTCACGGGAAATTCGTCATGAAAGTTAAACGAGTGTTATTTACGATTTAACGTCTACAATTGTAGCAGTGCATCGACCGCTGCGTGCGGGCACGCTGCCAGTCGCCGGCACGCTATTAATCTACCCCACTGTCTCTAAAGTACTATTATTTTTCCAAACAGCCTTACATAATAAGTAATTACTTACAATTGGCTTCACTTGTAACAAAAACTTACAAACAATGCAAGTAATCAAATCTTACAAGTCAATGGTGGAAACCTACTTCTAATTGTCGAATGGCTTGAAATTAAGCATACCTGCTTATGCAATTTCGATCACAATACCACACTAGTATATACTACCATCGAGCTGGTATGAGGATGGACACGAAAGGTAGTCTTAGAAAGCCCTCAATGGCTCATAGTCATCTCATAGTATAGATCCGTCGAGTTTGGATTCATTAAAATTGAGTCGTTTTTTTTTTAGCAGTGTGAGTCGGTATTAAAATGTGATATTAAAAAGGATTTTTTTGATAGGTACGTGATCCTAAACTAGGAAGGTTGCTATTTTTTTAAGCTGCAGTTCTAAACCTGGGTAAATAATTAAAACGTGTATTTTCCTACAAATATATTACTTATTATAGAGTAAGTACTTAGTCTTTAAACTATAGTAAACCCCCGTGAGCCGCGAGGCCACACAGCTCGCACGCCTTCGAACGAGACGACCTACATTTCGATAATCTATTCCTCTCTACTTTCGAATTTCAATCGGAGGCTCGGAATCCAATCTCGCTTGAACAATATCCACTCCCTTGAAACAATGGACAGGCACGATAGCAAATACGACACGCCGCTTTCTGGGATGAGATTCCTTCTGTGTAGGGTTCTATGGTCCCTTACTGTTGTAGTAGGGTGTTCAACAACATTTTTGTATATTTCTTTATTGTGCCTTTATACCAAATTTCAATCAATGTGACACTGAACCGTCCAGCGTCCAGCAGCGGCCCTAGCCAAGATCCTGAAGAGGATAAGACACCGACGCATAAAGAGCATAGCTATCACCTTAAATCAAATCCGATCTCCACGATTTTAGAATAAGTAGGTATGTTGTTACGAACGATGTTTATACGACTAAGGAAAAAGCGGCCAAGTGCGAGTCGGACTCGCCCATGAAGGGTTCCGTAGCAGCAAGTAACATAATATAAAAGTTCGTTGTAACTTTGATCAATGTTTTTACGACGTATTAAAAAAAACTACTTACTAGATCTCGTTCAAACCAATTTTCGGTGGAAGTTTGCATGGTAATGTAGGGGAGGGGGGCCCAAAGTGAGCACCTTTAGAAGCACCGACAAAAAAGTATGAAGAAAATATCGATAACTCTTAACTTTGAATGCTATTTAAAGCTGAATTTATCGTAGTTTAATTATACGTACTTCAATAATCTGCAAAGTTTAGGGAAACTAATAAAAATAACGAATTACCAAAACTTTACTTTTGCTCGCTTTGCCCGAGGCGGAGCCTAAAGCGGGCACAGCTTTTGGGCAAAGTGAGCACACTTTATTCATGCAATAACCATACAATATCTATTTGGAGATAAGGACAGAAACTACGCCAATCACATAAATAAAACTCCAATTAATTGAGATAGGCTTTAATCAAAGTCAAAACATAACAAATTTAATAAAAAAATGGTACTTCTTACCAAACACACAACATAAGTACTTTAAAAAACTCCAACAAATTGAGATCAGAATCTAAACCTATGCCTTATGCCTTTGTAATGTCGCCCGGGGGATGCCATACTTCGCTGCAGTGGTTTTTACTGCTTTCCCTTCTTTTACTTCCGCCATTGCTGTTGACATTGACTGTTCATCCCAAGCACCTTGTTCAGTTTTCCTTTTATAATTATTGACCATCTAAAACAAATAAAGCAATGAATACAAACAAGTTAAGCCTTTAAAAAACATGAAAACATATAAATCGCTTTAAAGGCCTATGCCTAGCGAGCACATGCTCACTTTGCCCTGCCCGCTTTGCCTTTTCGACCAAACCAACATTGTACTCAAACCTAACCTTCAATTATTTCACGCATATGAATGAACTTTTTACCTAAACAAAGCTAAATAACAGTCAATCCATATTACAATTAAAGTTTTTCAACAACGTCCTCACAAATCTACAAAACACTCGATACATACCTTGTATTTTTCATATCCGAACTGTTCAAAACATAATTTTCGTCACAACACACGCACGGTCACTCACAGCGGCGATGGGCGACTGCGGCAGGCGGAGCGGTGCGGGGGGGATATCTCCACGCAGTCCCGCCGCCATTGCTGTTATATTTTGAAGGTTATCACCAGTGCTCGCTTTGAGCACTGTGCTCGCTTTGGGCCCCCCTCCCCTACATCATATATTTTTTTTAGTTCTATCATTCTCTTATTTTAGAAGTTACAGGGGGGGGGACACATTTCAACACTTTGGAAGTGTCTCTCGCGCAAACTGTTCAGTTTAGAAAAAAATGATGTTATGTAGTAACCTCAATATCATTTTTGAAGACCTATCCATAGATATGGGTCTGATGAAAAAAAAAAATTGAGTTTCAGTTCTAAGTATGGGGAACCCCCAAAATTTATGTTTTTTTTTTCTATTTTTGTATGAAAATCTTAATGCGGTTCACAGAATACATCTATTTACCAAGTTTCAACAATGTAGTTCTTATAGTTTCGGAAAAAAAAGTGACTGTGATATACGGACGGACAGACAGACAGACATGACGAATCTATAAGGGTTCCGTTTTTTGCCATTTGGCTACGGAACCCTAAAAAGTGCAGACCTAGTTTTTCATAATATCTACCTACAACCTATTGAAAATTATCGTAAAAATCGGACTAGGGAGAGAAAAGTTATTAGATTAAGATTTTAGCTTTACAATAGTTAACATTTTCGATAACGATAACGTTTATATAATGAGTATTGGCGAGGGACACAGCGACAATATATCGTACAAAGTAAAACTAAAAATGTCCAAGTTTGTTGGTTAGACCACCATTAGCACAGCATCGAAGAAACTATATTCGACGTGATTATCACAAACCTTTAATTTAACTTGCTACGTTCGTGGGTTTTGTCATTCCGGTCCAAATCTTGCAAGTCAACCACCAGGTACCCCCTAGGGGTTTTGGAATAAAAAAGTGAAGCCAAGAACAATTTAATATGATGGTGTTTAGGCGCTGATCTGATGATGGATTAGAAGGTGGCAAAGGATCTCCACCGTTATTTAACCGCCGCGTTTGGTCTCGTTATGCAGATGAGATGATGACGGACAAAAACAACACAGTTTTTGAAAAAATATTGAATAAAAAATACTAATGCGACGGGACGGGACGACTTAAACGACGAAAGTAAACTATACGACTAGAACATAATATGACTATGATGCTTCTCTGATTACGCATGACGTCTTGCAAATAAAGATTATGATTATGATTATCTTGATATTTAACTAGTTTACGATTCTGCACGGTAATGGCGGCCGAGTCAAAAACGATTCCATTACACGTACACGCCAAACGCAATATCGCCATATCGCAGTAGAATAGAGGCCCTTGGTATTCGTATTGCAGTTGCTCTACGACTACAGCATGAACCGTTGGATCGCATGAGGACCTCCGATGTAAGTATAGGTAAACAACGTAAGTAAAGCTCCTCTTTTTTGTAATTGTAACCCATAATGTTCAAAGGCGGCGTCAGGCGTGGGCGGTGCGGGCCAACGCCCATGGCCTCGCAGTGCAAAGAGAGTCGCGCCTCACAGCCGAAAACAATTTTGAAAAAGTATGAAAATTCCAAAGTCAAAATCAAAATGTTAATTCAGTAAATAGGCCACCGTAGGGCTCTTTTAGACGTCGGTAATATAAAAGTGAATCTACTAGCGCTTCGGACAAGACCATAATTGCGGAGAAGAAGCGCCCAAGAAACTTCAGCAGAAGTTCAATTTTTTAATCATAAAGTACGATAATACTTAAAAGTACGTTACATTACAACTATGTAATAAAGTAATAAATAATAATTATTAAAGCTAGAACAAATCAACTCATTACAAATGTAAGGCTAATAACATTAAACTTAAAATAATGAGTCTAGGAGAACCACACGACGGGTTAGGCCCGTAAAACACACTTTCCCGAAATGTGCACTTTCTGCAAAGGTGCACTTTCCGCAAAATATACACTCCCAAAATGTATACTTTTCCAAAACGCATGCTTTCCCGAAATGTGCACTTTTTCATTTAGTCCACTTTTCCAAAACGCACGCTTTCCCGAAATGTGCACTTTTTCAAATAGTGCACTTTACCAAAACGCACGCTTTCCCGAAATGTACACTGTCCCATTTTCTCATGTATATAGTAAGAAGTATCCAAAGTAGTTAAATATTTTAACGGAACGTTTATCGTTTCGGTCTTTCTGTCCGTCCGTCCGTCCGTCCGTCTGTGTGTCCGTCTGTTTGCATTTGCACCATTTCATAGAAACCCATAGTAATATAAAACAGGGACACCCCTACCCCTAAAGTAAAGTGTACTTTCTGGGAAAATATACCTTCTGTGGAAGTGCACATTCTGTGAAACTGCACCTATTGACAAAGTGTACATATCGGGAAGTGCACTTTTAGAGAAAGTGTACCTTTCGAGAAAATGACCCTTCTAAAGAAGTGCACCTTTAGAGAAAGTGCATATTTCGGGAAAGTGTGTTTTACGAGCCTAACCCAACACGACGAGGTCTCTACGTCAAAAGCCTTAACTAGAATAATAAACTGAAGAACCGGTCCTTGCACACGTGTACAGACCGGACCCCACAAACAGCACCCGTTCACGAGTATGACGCGTATCTCAGCCATCACCTCTCTCAACCATGTGTTCGGGAAAGTGGCGACGCCGCCGCAAGCAAAGACCTTTAAGCGAGCATGACATGCTCATGCTGCCCGACAACATAGAAGTAATTTTGCGTGAAACAGCTGTCCGGCGAGAAACATCACAGTGTCTTCTCATTTAAAAAGCGTCTCGTACGCACAATAAAGTACAGTTCTTGCACCATACCTCGCGTAATGTACCTTGCCCACATTAAATTTAGTTCTTGCGCCGCCGCCGCACTGTGGGAGCGCGTAGAACAACCGGTCGGACATGCGAGTGCGCGACAGTAAACTGTTTATTGCAGATAAACTGCTATTATTATGGCCTCTAAATTATAACGAAATGCTAGTATAGTGCATTTTTAGCAACATATTAATAGGGGAAAAGAATAGTCTTCCGATTATATAGCAAAAAAAAAAAAAAAAAACGCAAGATTTTTGTCAGTATTTTATTCTGGTCGCATGCAAACATCCCTTGATAAGTTTTTTATTGGTCCTGTGCTTAGGATTCACTTAAAAATGCATATTTCTTTATTACGCCTACAATTTAAAATTATATCATCTAAAGAGATTGCTATTAAATTACACAAGGCGCACTGTCGAAATAGTAAATAATTATTGTAGATATTGTTGTTATTTATAAGAAAAGAAGGTCATATTTTCATCATTTCTCCGTTATGGTTATGATATAAAAAATTACAAAAGGTTACTCATACTCTATAATTTGGGTTTCGGTTTCACTGATGAGTGGCTGCGCTTCGATCAACAGTTTTTTTTTCGTTGTCCTTTTAATGTTACTGGAGATAACCGGATCAGACCGTAAAAGTAATGCATGTATCAGATCAGTATTGCAAGCAATCCTAGATATTTTGCGTGTGTGGTGAAGTCTCACATATCGAAATATTTTATGATTGCATTCTTGTGCATCTTCCGATAATGCACCTATTGGCAGGATTGCGTTGTGTTTTATAATGTCTGCTCCATGAATTAATATTTTATGGATGGTAACGGGCATATAGTACCATCCATACAATTGCACGTATAACTCCGCAGTTTCACGTGTATAAAAACGAAACGAATCTACATTTATCGCGAGTCCTGAAGCTATGACTTGTAGTATTATGTAAAATCTTTTTAAAAGATCTACATTTAGACCCGTTATATCCGCACTAATCTGGAAGTTTGCGAAAAATCTCCGAGCAGTGTTGCCATCATTTGTGTTTCCCACGCCTTGCTTAACCATATCTATTAACAACCCCAATCTTCTTTTGAATTCATCTTGTATGTTGCGTTTTGATTGCTCTCTGACATTCTTATTTTCTCCTCTTGCTGACCAAGATTTGAATGATAAATTGTATGCTATATGTAACATACATTCAAAGCTCCTAATCCACGCATGTAAAGAGGACATGCCGAATTCAAAACAGTCTTGATTTGGTTCACGATTATAAGCTACATCGATGTCGTTCATAGCTTTTGGAGTAGCACCGCAAATAAAGCATTTCATGGCTGATGATGTATCTGTTATATCATTGCAAATTTTTGTATCAACCATCGTTAGTAACATTTTATAATTCACAACGACATTTTTGAAAACATATGGACGTAATTGCCTTATTTCTTCATTTAATTCTGCAGTGGTCTTCTTTGTTAAATTTTTGTTTTCTTTTTCGAACCGAAAAGATATTGGTCGACAATAACGAGAGGATGATGGTGTAGGATTCTTCCAAATGGATTCAGATAAATCTTCATTATTGAGTTGAAGGGGAACGAGGCTACAAACAAATACAGATGAATCATCGTGTAGAGGGTCTGAACTCTTTTGCTTGTAAACAGACTGAGAAGAGGCTCCATCGCATCCCCATTTTAGAACCAAGACAAGATTATATTCTTTGGTATTGTCAAATTTTAAAGGTCGCATTATTCTTTCTATTGTTTTATCCAGTAAACATTGCAAATTAATACTAACATAATTTTCAGCTACAGTTATTGCTTCAGGTACTGGACACAACTCTTTCTTCAGTTTTTGAATTTGAGCATAAGCAGGAAATAATCCGGGAGCAATATTATTAACAGATAATCGCAATTGCGAGTACTGCTCTCTAGTTAGGTCAGAGTTCACATACAAGCTAAGTGCATCGTCGTCAGATAAGGATTTAGACTCGTCCGTGTTATTTAAGAGTTTTTCGCAAAATTCCTTAACTTTTGTAATGTGTGCCGGGTGTGTTTGAATGAAGTCAAAGATAAATTTAGCATGTGTGTGTCTGATACTTTTTGATGCTACGTAGTTTAGCTCATCTATGGGGAGGGATCTTACAGATTCAGTTCTCCTTCTCTTTTGACGATCACTCAATGTATTAAAATATGCTTTAGAGGATGTCGATGTCGATGGAAGCAAAGTCGGAGGCTTAGTGTTAATAACATGAGACCAGTCTATTTGTAAATCAAGCCAACTGCCACATGTAGATAGAAACAAATCTTCTTTCCAACATTTGTCTTTCCGTTTATTCTTCACGGTATACAGAAATTTCCTTATTTTACCGTTTATAGCACTGCAATAAAGTAAGCAAATTGTTTAGTATTCAATACAAAAAAATATACGTTTTAGTAACATTAAACAATACTTACGATTTAATTTCCGAAGAGATGGTATTTGGAAATACAGCCATCACTTTTTCTACAGCAATACTATGATCTCGCAGATCATGTTTAAGCAGATTATATAAATCACGATTTGTTTTTAGTTTTTCCATTATATTCCGATTATAACAACACGCACAACGATTGACGACGGCTTAGTGTGAAGACATTTTTAATTTTGCGGGTATACTGAAATTACTTGCACTATAAGTTTTGAAGTGCCAGGTACAAATTATAATATTTGCCGTTAATTTATTTATTTATTTGTAAAAATCAAGGAGTTAATTCATGCGCTCGGTTGACACAAAAAACGTAATATTTAATGTATAAATAAATATTTACCGATTCTTCGATGTTAGAACTGCATTTCTATTCGGCTGCCTGCCTTAGCAGATTTAAGAAACAAATTGCTATTTCTTTTAAATAGGCGCTTTCGAAAAATGACCTCCAATTGCAAATATCTCTAAAATTCGGCTAAGTTCGGGTAAGGTTAAAATGCAGCGTATTAAAATTATCTTTAACTTATAACTTGTAATACTTAGTATCTTGGAATTGCTTGGCACATTTTTTATAATCATGACTTTCTAGTTTAATTTTACATGAATGATAAAACAGCAATTATAATTAATTATAATATGAAACACCTAGATATTATTTGTTGTGGCGATACTTAAACATATATTCTTTGTAATAAAATCAAAAAAAGGACCTCAACTACTACACAACAGTTAAAATAGTACCTAGAAGTATAGTCGAGTTTTACGGGTTTATCGGATAGTGATGTTTGTTCGAGTACTATTCACCAACAAGGCAAATAAGTGAAAAAATAATAATAAGACATGATGTTCTAAGCGTTAAAGTTTACAAAAAAGTCATTTAACAGCAAGAAAGTGAAACATTTTATTTTCAAGCATGTCCGACCGTTTGTTCTACGCGCTTCCACAGTGCGCCGCCACTGCTAATATGGAATTTGACGTCAAATTTAAAATATAAAATGTCGAACGTTCTAAACAAGAATGAAGAAATTAATGAATAGTTTTATAAAGTAGTGTAATTATAAAATATGTTACAATTATCACAGATCGTAGTCCCTATCTTGTCTTGCCAAGTCTGGCGTAGGTACAAATATTTAGTTCTAGACGTACCTAAAAATTTAAAAACCGGCCAAGTGCATGTCGGACCACGCACAGTGAAGGGTTCCGTAGCTGGGATGAACGTTCATGGTTGAATTTTTTTATTTTTTTTTATTAAAATCTCAAAAACTACACTGCGTATCGTGTTCAAAACAATTTTGGTTGGAAGTATTTCGTATGTTCTACTACTGTAATTTTTATTAGAATGTTCTATTTAACAGTTCACAAGCTACCCACCCGGACAGAATTTTTACGACTTTAGAACCTTATATCTCGCCAACTGTTCACTTACGTAAAAAAGTCACTTAAAAACCTCCGTATCATTTTGGAAGCCCTATCTAAAAACACCCCACACGCTGACGTAACTGATCATCACATCATTCATCATTTTTAGGGTTCCGTTTTTGCCATTCGGCTCCGGAACCCTAAAAATGATGAATGATGTGATGATGTTTTACAAGTACATGGATGAGGGGCTATACATAAGTTTTTTTACCTACAGTATGTTACGTAGGTAGGTGGTACAAATGAGATCGTAACAAAACATATAAAGTTCATAAAACTTTTCAGGATTTCTTAAAAGGCTATTGTATAAAACCCATTAGGTTAGGGTAAGATTGTTTGACAACAATCCTGAAAAGTTCAATATTATGACTAAAGGGCCACCATATTGCATCCATTGTCCAAATGGATGCAATATGGCGACGAAAGTATAAGATGGATAAGACTTTTGCTAAATTTCGAGTAATGCTTATGTACATACATACATACATACATAAATCACGCCTGTTTCCCAGAGGGGTAGGCAGAGACCACTTCTTTCCACTTGCTACGATCCTGACAATACCCTTTCGCTTCTTCCACATTCATACATCGAGTCATGCATGCACGTCGGTTTCGGGTACTTAAGATTCGGCCCTTTTCTAGTATTTCCCCGATTTGATTCAAAAAAGTACGCCTAGGGCGCCCCCTTACGACCCTTCCACTCACTTTAGCACTGTAAATTTCTTTCGTCAATCTTTTTTCATTCATCCTTTCCAAATGACCGAACCATCGAAGCATGCCCTTTTCAATTTTAGTCACTACATCTTCTTTCAGACCACACTTCTCTCTGATGTTTTCATTCCTTACTCTATCACACAGTTTTACACCACACATACTACGCAAAGAGCGCATTTCTACTGCATTTATACGACTTTCATGCTTATCCTGCCACACCCAACATTCACTACCATACATCAGAGTAGGGGCCAACACTCCATTGTGAACAGCCAGTCGGGCTTTTTGTGAAACGCCCCTTCTGCTCACAAAGGAGTGCAGGGCTCCATTTATCTGATTTCCTGCATTCACCCTCCTCTCAATATCCTTCTCACACTTACCATCTCTTGTAAACATACTTCCCAGATACACAAATTCACTCACTTGTTCTACTAATTCACCATTTATATTTATCACGCACTCAGTAATATCTTCGTCCTTTTCTATCACCATGACCTTGGTCTTAGCAACGTTTACTTTCATACCCTTTTGTTTAAATCCCTCATTCATCACTGTCACCATCTCCTGCAACTCAAGTGCCGATGGAGCAAGTATAACTTGATCATCGGCATATAAGAGGCATTTGATGAGTAACTCTTGCATACGCAAACCCTTATCACACTCTTTCAAATCTCGCATACAACTGTCCATGAATAGATTGAACAGCCACGGTGAGGCAACACAGCCCTGTCTAACACCTCTAGAGATATTAAACCAGGCCGAGTATGCCCCATTGATCCTGACACAGGCCTTAGAGCCCTCATAAAGGGACTTCAAAGCCTGTACCAGGTTGCCGCTCACTCCATACATAGACAGCACCGTCCATAACTCTTTTCTATTTACCCTATCATAGGCCTTTTCCAGGTCTACAAAAGCACAGAAAACCTTTTGGTTGACAGCCAAAAACTTTTCTGCGATGGACCGTAGTGAAAAGACCTGATCCGTACATCCCATTCCCTTTCGAAATCCCGCTTGTACATCCCAGATTTTGTCATTCGTAACATTCACTACCCTTTCAATTAAAATCTTCGCATATACTTTGCCGACAACACTAAGGAGGCTGATACCGCGGTAGTTTTTGCAGTCTTGCTGTGACCCCTTTCCTTTATACAGAGGGACGATAACGGCCTTAATCCAATCTTCCGGGACTTGGCCGATACTCAAACATGCATTGAAAAGGCGATACAACAGACTACCCACCACGCCATCTCCTCTCCTCAGCATTTCTATCGACACTCTATCACAACCTGCAGACTTTCCCGCTTTCATACTTTTTAAAGCTTCCACGATTTCACTCATGCTAATCACACTTTCATCTACTCTAGTTGCATCCTTATTCTTGCATTCTGGCTCAAGGCATACATCTTCGCATTCAAACAAGCTTTCAAAATAGGTTTTCCATCTATCAAGCATTTTTCTTTCCTCACATATTAAGTCCCCAGACTCATCCCTCAACGCAATTAACTTAGTTTTCTCTGATTTCCCCCGAGCCGATTTTATCAAACTCCAAAAGAGTTTAATATTCGACCGGAAGTTGTCAGAGAAACTCCTATCATACTTTTCATTTAGTAAATCTTTCTTTCTAGCCACAACTTCTTTCACTCTTTTCTTTGATCTAATATAATCTTCTTTTTTTCTATCACTTAGATGTTGTGCTGGCTCTACAGCTACAAAATCCAACCAACACTTTTTCTTCTCTTTCACTACATCATCTACCTCTCTATCCCACCATTCCGGACGTTCATTCTTGCTGTTTTTTCTCTTTACTACACCGCATACTTCAATGGCCGATTTAACCATTCCATTCTTCATAGTCTCCCATACATTATTTACATCATTCTCGACTTCACTGTCATTCATCTTATTAACACATTCAAAATAATCTTTCAGCTTCCTTACGTACTCATCTTTTATAACTTGATCATTCAGTTTCTCTACTTTTATCCTCTCTAACGCAGTTGTCGGTACGGAAACACGTTGGCGCCAACGTGTGAACAGACCCCTTACTCGTGTTACCACTAAGTAGTGATCTGAACCTACGCTGACCCCCCGAAATGCTCTAGTATCTACAACTTTGTTACGCAAACGTTCATCCACAATCATCAAGTCTATCATAGATTTCTCATTTTGACGTCTCCACGTATACTGATGAATCTCTTTGTGATCAAACCAAGTGTTTGTCACGCAGAGATTCTTAGACAAACATACATTGAGAAGGCATTTGCCATTCTCGTTCACACGCTCATCACCATACTTTCCTTACCGATTCATAACCATCTCTTTGCACGCCTGTCCAACCATTAAAATCGCCTAGTAAAATAATCCTTTCATTCTCCTTGCATTTTCTTGAAACCTCATGCAGACTTTCCCAAAACTTCTCCCGTTCTTCTTTTGGTTTATTCATATCGGGGGCATAAGCCCCAATAATGAACAAACGAGTGAGACCTACCTTTAGTCGCACCCAGAGAAGTCTCGGGCTCACGCATTCATGCTCTTGCATACACTCAGCCATTCGTTCTGTGAGTAAGATACCAACTCCCTGACGACCGTGCTCGGATGCCGGGACCCCGGACCACAATGCCGTCAAGGTTCCGTGTGTGGACGTACTCACCCCTTTTTTCTTCGTCTCAGTCACACATAAAATATCCAGCTTTCTCTCTTTCATCATCATACATACTTCAACTAACTTATGTTCCATCCCTCCACAAACATTCAATGTAGCAAGGCGGCTTTCAGCAGCCCGCTTTTTGCCAACCCCCCTACGAACACGGCATGATGCGTGGCAAACGGCATCGCCACCGTTCCGATCCCCGGCGGGATCTGGACATACTTGCAGCATTTTGCCCCCCCAGAGTACGAAGGGCTGCCCAGGCTAGGCCTGGGGAGGGATTCTCTGGCATTGCCAGTACCCTCCTGGGGTATAACTCTCTTAAATACTGCTTGCATGGTCCATGGTGCAGGTTCGGGTTTGGATTTGGAGTTTTCCTTCTCCTAGATAGGTTGCAGCCCAATGCTCACGACGCCTATCCCGCCGTATGCTTATGTATAAAAATATATGCAGATTTTTGTAGTCATATCCATGTTACGTATATTGTTTTTCATGATTTTGACGTAATTTGCATCCGTTGTCCGCCCATTAGTTATCACCTATTAAGTATTTTAAACTTTACACATTATGATACGTACGGGGTACAATATATACGTACAGGTTCGCAGGCTTGTTGCGGAACGGGTGAATGTTGCGCAGAGTGGGCCTGGAAGTGCGGTGCGTATGCGACAATCGAGTCTGCAGCAAAGCGCGCTCTAGCCCTTCCCTACAACCACAGAATATAAATGTACTTGGACAATGAACGATGGATGACACTGCCCAGCTATCAAAGATTAAAATAACTGTCAGTTAACTAACGTCTTAACGCGCGATCGTTATTAATACGTTTGTAATGAATAAATGGCGGACGATAGATGCAATGTGGTGACAAAAGCATAAGATGGATAAGACTTTTATTAAATTTTGAGTAATATTTATGCATAAAAATATATACAGATTTTTGTACCTAGTCATATCCATATTAGGTTAATCGTTGGACATGATTTTGACGTAATTTGCATCCGTCGTCCGCCCATTAGTTATGAATGATTACGCAGATGTCCTTCGATCTTCTTTGCCTACTTTGGCAGTTTTATGTAATGACAAAACACTAACTAAAGTAGTGTTATATGCCATTAAAATTCGCCAGTCCGATTTTTTTATTGATCCCTATACTTCATGTGAACACAAACGTCTTTAGCAGCTCGTGTCCACTCGTTTTTTTTTATGGCAAACGGGCACAAAGGCCACCGTTGTGATGAATTACCCATAGAAATTTGCATTCTCAAGAATTCAATGATGAGACTGCAATCCTACAAGGGGCGGCCTACAACGCGACTACGCGTTTATGGCAAGTTCGAGAATTTTATTCGTACGAACGCGCGATATTAAATTCGAATAGGTGTCCTAATATAGCTCCTGAAACTGCATTGTGTTGCCAACCCTGAGAACAACAGTGGAGTTTCTCTATGCCAGTAATTTCACCTTTTGTCTTAGGTACCCTGTACAAGGTCCAAGGCTCCACTAAAAAACAAATGACTTTTTGATGATGCCACGAATTTTCGGTTTCAAAGCGTATTCGGCCGATTACCGAATACCAAATAATGAAGAAAACATTAGGAACCCAATTTTATATGAACAAATAATATGTAGGTACCTACCATGACGATATTACTCGAAAATTAAACAAATACTAACTCCCTACCGCATACACCTAAATGAGACAGCTACGAGTATTAACCTGCTAGCCGCGAAATGTAGATATACCTACTTATGTTGCCAAATTTTCAGCCACCGAATAATAAGTAATATTCTACCTGCAGAAGCTCAACCGTATTAATAAATATGAACCATTAAAGCTTCACTTAATATAGGACCATAAAGGGCATAGTTATTACGTCGCTCGTCGCGTTCGTTGCCTGAAATTGCCTTTGCAGAGTTGGCAGTTAAAAGCTTTAAGAAGATGAATCCTTACCTCCTTACTTAAAAACGTGGATTTACCGCGGGGTAGCTTATGCCATGGTTTGTCACTTTCTGTCAGTTGCAAATGTCATAATTACAGATAAGGGCAAAGCATGGCATAAGCTACCCCACGGTTATGCCACGTTTATAAAAAAGGGGGTTAGCGTTATTAAATTACTTGCATTGAAAAGTCAAACATGCGTATTAAACACGTAACGGTACAAATAGATGTGATGTATAAATTGTTTAATACAGCCGAAGCAGGGCACAGCTCAGCCTACCCGCCACTTGGCCTCAAAACAAACTTGAAACAAGTAACCACAGAACTGCAGTTGTTTGACCCAGTGGTTGACCGCAGAGAGTATATTTAAGTATACAGGCTGATCAGAGTGAACAGTTCAAATAGGCCAGTACGGAGAAGTTAGAAACTAGGAGAGAAAAAATAACTCCATCTGGTGGATTTTAGAAATAATGCTGTTCTTATACCGGGTGCTGACTGTAATATGAGCAATAAATTTAGGGATCGTTTCCACACCACAAACGTAACAACATTCATTCTACAACTTTTGAAAATAACTTATTGTTAACTAAATATTAATGAATTTAGATTTTCCAAGCAAGCAATGTATTGCGAAAACTACGAAGTTTGTAGGCTGACAGTAGATGTCAAGTCCATTGCAAATGCTATTTAGTTTGCTCTAAAAAAAACCCAAATAATAAAATACATATTTTTTTAAAGTTGTAGAACAAATGTTGCTACGTTTAGAAAGAAAGAAAGAAAGAAAATACATTTATTCACAACAACACAACAATAACAAATAAAATATAATAAACAGAAAAAGAACAGTTGTTGTGAAACGGTCCTAACTCAGCATGTGCTGGCGGTTATACCAGCGCTGATCTTCCGTTAGGACCGCTCGGTGAAAGCACGGAAAGTGACACAAAAAAACAAAAAAACATTTAAAATAAGTTCATGTAAACAACAGTAGAAGAAACGAACCCTCAATTTATTGATCATATTACAGGCAACACCCGGTATATAAACATAATAAATAATCAGGGTACAAATTGACCAAGCTAAGTCCCAAGCTGAGCTCAAGGCTTGTACTATACTACTCCCATAGTACTACCTACTTACCTTATATGGAGAAATACATTACATACTTAAATCGATAGAAAACATCCGACGACAAAATGGTTTAGGCGACATGGGACACTAACCCATTTACTTATACCATCCCATTCTGACCTTTTTGAATTGAAATCGAGATTCAACAGAAAAAGTCAACCCGTGTTTGTAGAATAATATTGGAAAATACTCTTTTCAGACACAAAATTCATAAATTTGAAAACTTTATTTTTCTTACGATATATTTCTGATGGGTTGATGTCTTCGAAGCACTAAAACATTAAGGTCAAGCAAACCTCAAAGATGAAAAACAGTAATATTTAACATATAGAAACAAAAAGCTGGCATTTTGTATTAGGGTCAGCTGGCCCATTTCTCGAAATGGTTAATGAATTACCCATTATATACTTAATATCTGTAATTATGCCTGTATCGCTCCCAACGTTGACTGCAAGAAAGAGATAGCACCGCGGCAAGTGCAGGCTCGCGTGATGCAGGGTGATTAGTCATTGGGGCAACAGAACTGCACCGGCAGCGGCAATGGCGGCCTTGCGATGTGACTTCGTGACACACAACACGCCATATTGCTGACACGGCCATACTGCATGCGGGCTGTCCTATGTCCTCAAATCAACCTCAACTTCTGATTAAACAAAACAAAATACTTATCATCCTGCCATCATTGCCAGCAGACGGTTAACGATAAAATCAAATTTTGCAATTCTGTGCGAAATTTAAACCTGGAAAAAAATACAGTAGTCTCAACCTCAACTACTGATTAAACAAAACAAAATACTTATCATCCTGCCATCATTGCCAGCAGACAGTTAACGATACAATCAAATTGTGCAATTCTGTATGAAATTTTAACCTGGAAAAAAATACAGTAGTACATGTTCATTTTGTCTTAAAACCTATGGCTACAGATAACGCGAGTAATGAAAATTGCTCCATCACCTTAGCTGGACCTTCCTATCTATTCTATTCTTTTAACTACGAGGCGCGAGGATCACATATCACAAAATTATGATGAGCAAATTGCGAAAAACTTACTTCTGTATAATAACTGAATAGTATGAAAATTGCCCTCGAATATTAGTCCGCTACTACCCACTCAACCTTGAAGATTACACAGCCCATTGTTTGCCAAGCATCATAAAGATGTATTAAAGTAGCTTGGAAGCGCGGCGACAGTCAACAAACGTCGATGAAACACCCCCCTAGCTATTAGCAGCGAAGTGCTGAAGCAAAGATCTAATCTTTGGCAAAGACTCGTTCTTAAATTCGATTTGCAGGGATTATTACTTTTTAACTTACGAGTAAGTTCTATTCATGGATGTCGTTAAAGAAAATGAAATCTGAAGTATGCCAATCTTTTATCACGAGTCGAACCTGCACGTATATTAAAAACGGTTTTTTTATATGCAAGCCTTCATTTCCGAAGCATGAAGTTAGTTTATCACTTACTCCACTTCGAATAGCTTTCAATCATAATAAAGTAGTTATAAATATGAAAGCATATGACGATAAACTCGTTTAAAAATGTTTTCCCGAAAATATCATCATAACTCTCATAAATAAAAATTACTGTACAGCGAGGATCCTCGAATCCACCAAAGTTATGAATATTCAGCTGCCAACAACGACTCTGCGAGATTCACACATTGCAAACGGAAAAAAGGCGGATCTGTCGAACATTTCTTTGGCAAAATCAACTTTATTGATAACCAAAACCATTTCAATGTTGATTTCATAACTAAAAAAAGCTTTTATTTTTGTAAAACCTATACCTATGGATCCTATGGAGACAGTTACGAGTATATTTGATTTAATAACTAATATGTTTACGCACACGATTTCTCAAGAACGTACTTGATAATCGCAGCGTCTCCCCCAGACATTTTGCTACTTATAAGTAAATAAACTTGAC
The DNA here is from genome assembly GCA_949316455.1 of Acleris holmiana. NCBI lineage: Eukaryota > Metazoa > Arthropoda > Insecta > Lepidoptera > Tortricidae > Acleris > Acleris holmiana. The sequence goes on from OX438771.1 coordinate 20,473,144, forward strand.
AGCCGCGGTCCTCGAGTGTAATTAATAAAGCCAAAACACGACAAAGATTCAGAACGAAATTAAAGCTCAGAGATTGGGGTAAGTTTCAATGTGACTGTTGTTTTTGTTTATGCTTATATACTTAGGTACAAAAAGGTTTTTGCTATAAGAGAAGTATGACAATCCCAGCGCCTCCACCACGTTTTACTACCCGCAAGTGACAATGGCGTGTGGGGCGATGCGAGCGATACTTCAAGTCGGTCCGGATGTTTCCGGGCGGAGGAGTGGAAACGAGTTCGCTTATCGCCCGCGGCGACCTCGTTGCCAATCCAATCGAAGCCTTCATCAAAAAAGTACTAGGTGGTAAACGTGGTTCATTGATGTTTCACCAAATCATCATTTACCAAACAGTATTTTTTATGAATTTTCATATAGCTCAATACGGTATACCCCACCACAGCATTTTTTCGTGGTGCCTTGTTTAACCTAACCTAATTAACTAGCTTATCACCGTCGTTTGTAACTCCTGGCTAAACCATTTTTTGAAGAAATGTACTAAGCTTGAGCCCTAGATAAGGGATAGGTACTTTTTATAATGCGTGCGGGTGGGGAACCCTTATCCGAGCTGACACTCCATTAAAGCGACTGTTACTTTTACCTACACACCTAGCGCGAGGCGGCTGATTGGCCCTATCCTATTGGCAACAAATCGAATTTGTTCCCCGTCAAAACAATTTCGTCGGACCAAATTGAAACAGAAATAAACAAGTTATGGCTTTCATATTTGGTTCTTGATGATAAAGGATATAGTTCTGTTATGAATACGTGAGTAAACAGCCAATTAGGAAGATTTTAAATAAAATTCGATGTGATGAGAATAACTTTACAAAATTAGTTTTGTAAAAGTTTAATAAAAAACAAAAGGTGACCACTGTTACCACTGCCAGCAGACTTGTACTTATGTAGTAGAAATTGGGAGTATGCCGTTTGGCCAAAATAGTTTAGGGGTGGATGCATCATTTCCCAAATTAGAATTTTCCAAAAAGCTATTTGTATTATTTTTGTTTTATATCCGGGCTACCTAGCTACCTAGCCGCGTTTATAGTGATGCGTTAATAGTGACTGCATACAAAATAAATCAAATGCGACGGGAAACCACTTTTTGTGGAAAAAAAAATAACGATTTATTCGACCAAAAACATTTCGCCTAAACGGAAGCGGAAATTATTTTTCTACCACTATGGCTTAGTCGCCTTAGTCAAAGGCTCAAAACCCTGGGTCTATTGGCATTTCCAGGAAAACTAGCGATCCATTGAGTACTTAAAAGTTCCCTTTATGCTTTTAGAGTGGCACACACTAATTTCTAGTACTGATTGATAAGGAAAACTATTTTTCCTCTTTAAAATGTAAGCAAACCTTACTATTGTTAAACCAGCCCACGAAGTTCTGCGTTCTGCGTAAATACTTCCCACACGGAGTTCAGTTCTCGAGTTCAGTAAGCAACGAACACCAACAGTATTTTTCGTCGTAATTTAAACTTCATCCAAGTTCAAACATTTTCTATTGGATACCGGGTGACTGTGAGGGCCACGCCACATCAATGATATTTTCAGCTTTGCACCTTTACTGATTGTTTCACGGTCCGGACGAGCACTCTATTATCCGCCGTAGACCATAAGCTCGAGTTGAGTAATTAGCTGCAAGCAAGCAAATGTATCGTTCCAAGGTTGTTTATCCTCTGCGGAGGTCACGCTTTTTTTCCGGGTTCTGGTAAGTCGTCGTCTTTTTACCCGACTGCGCGACGCAAAGGAGGGTAATGTGTTTCACAGCCTATATAATGTGTATGTTTTTTTGTTTCCACATAACGTTTTGTTCAACCACTTATAAACTCCTTCGATGTGTTCGGTATACACTCATATTTAGAAATGCACTGTAGGCCGGAAACTGACAAAAGTTTTTCAATTTTTTTATGAAGCAAGCAGAAGACCATGCTATTCAGTCGGTACTTTTATTTCTGTGCCACATTCATAAAATTCAAAATATACTGGTCACGTTCTTCTCAAACTGACTAAGGCCTGTAAAAAGCAACTTTATCAAATTTGTACGCGCCTCGCCCATAGACAAGTTAGAACTTGTCGTTCTGCCCGCGGCCAGCTCGTAACCTCGTACAAATTACACGAGGCGCGCACACCGAGGCACCTTTGAGCATGGTCAAAAGACCGACTGTCGACGGCTCGCCTCGCGCCGCTCGCCCGCTGCTCGCGCACAGCGCGTGAGCGCGTACGGATTTCAGCAAAATAGGTGAGCCGTGCCCGAGGGTGCTCTAATTCGTAGAACAAACTGAGAGGTACCTACCATTTGGTCTCCGATAATTTGATAGTTCCCGAGGCAGGACGATACACCTAGCGGCGCTACGCGGAAAGAATATGAAGTCGCGAAGAACATCAAGACATCGTCTTAAAGTTTCAAATTTATGATATCAGTACAATAATAAAGGCCTTCTGCAATCCCATCGGGTCTCGGATCACTGCCTGGCTCAATTAAATTACGCCGTACTTCAATCGCGTCGCCACAGTTGGTACCCATGTTGCAGACAAATTTCATTCATAGAAAAACCTGCCTCAACCACCAAGGACAAAGTGCTACTCGATCGTTAGCTATTAATTATTAAACAACGGAAGGCACGGAAGCGATTGCTCGAGGCCAGCAGTTGAAGGTTAACAACCCTAGTGTCACGTTGATGCCAAGTAGGTAGTCATAACTGTTCGGCAGCCGTTGCTGCCGCGCCGCTAGGTGCATCCCAAGCAGCTTAGGCAGCTGACGCTGCCAAGGCACTAAAGCAGCCTAGGCAGGTTGCCATCGAACTATCGACTTAACGTCGCCCACTGCTGCGATGTTCCCATGACCGACGACACGCAATTGCAACCCCTTCGAGCTAGTTTGCAACGGCATTACAAATGCATTAGGTAATTATTGACGACTTCGCTAGGGTTGAGTAACCTTTGGAAGTAAGAAATGAGAGCTACATCAAAAATAATAACAAAATTCTGATTTGAACATTGATTACCTACATAAAACGTGGCATTTTGGTAAATATATTGTAATGTTCATATACTTACTGTTATGCTCGAAGCCTGTAGGGTTCGTCGGTGCACGCTGCAGCGTTTGGTGGCGGTTGAGAACTAAGTGCGTATCAGACGACACGCTCGGCCACTCGCAACCAAAACAAAAGCACACTCCGATCGATTGGAGAAGCAACAGTTTGCAGCGACGCGAGGGGCGGGCGGGAAGCTTGCCGGACGTTTGGAGAGGAGCCAGTAGCGTTTACCAGTGGGAAGATGACCGGATGTAGGGCTGCAGGATGAGCGCGGTCGGGCAGGTCGGCGGCAGGGCCCGTCGCGAACAGACAAGCGGTGCCGTGCGGAGCAGCCGGCACACTCCCCGCGCCACGAGGCGCCAGCACGCGGGGTCGCCGCGCATGCTCAACATTTATCACCCTATCTATACATACTTACATTTGTTTTGGTCGCCTTTTAGCACAGATACCAAGAAGCACGGTGGTAGTGAAAACCTTTAGACCTTCCTCTGTAGTGAACATTTTAATATACAACAGGAATCATTTAGGCTACCAGTATCACAACACCTAGGTACAAAAACAATCATACTTACAATTCTCGTACAACTTTACCCTTCAGCATTTTCATGTTTGTTTGATAATATTAATATTTTGATTTAGTACCGACAATTTTAGATTAACATATTTTTTTTAATTTTGAAGGATATAAAAAACTGAAGTATGATTTAAATTTTGTGCTCGAACGAGCATGTCAAATTATAGGTAATGATTAATTTCTGGTAACACTATACAATAAGCAAAGTTTAATTACATTCCTTATTTTATTTAAATAATTTTACTGTTATACATAAGAGAAACAGAATTGAAAAAAAATCTTGGTTGCGTTTATAGCGAGTGTTAATTAAGTAATTTACTAAATTTAGCTATAGCTTGGCAAAAAATACATTAGGCTAGGTATTTTGGTTAAAATTGTACATACTCATGTTGCTAGTTTTCATTTCAAATAACCTAATTAAAAAAAGAAACAAACTCTTTTTTACTAAGCTTAAATTTAAGTTTTCTAAGGTTCATAATAACGGTGTTTTCTTTATTATTATTATTTATAATAATATTTTATATATTACAATATTATCGTCATTAATTCTTTTACGTTTTTTTGGTTGTCTGATTATTATTTTTAATCGTTCGAGTTCGTACAAGCACAGAATAAGTAATAGTACAATGCAAAATTGTCAGATTGCCACACAAAAAAATGGGCATCGACTATCATGACAAAACGGAGTAGATTGTCAGCTGTCAACGAACCGCAGGCAGGCAGTCGATTAGTTGTCACTTAGCTGTCAGCACAGCAGGTGACAGACAGTCGCAGCCATGGCCGAGTTGTTGTCCGTCCCGCTGAAAAAATCTTCTGACGTAGATCTGGTGAAACCGCTAAAGAATCTGCTGCAGGCCACATTCGAGGGAGCTGAAGACTTTACCGAAGCGTTGACGGAGCTCGCACGTTTGCGCAGTGACGCTGTCTGGAAACTGTACGACAAGGCCTCGCTCGATGTTATTTACAAGTACGTAATGACTCATTCAGTCGCCGCCTCTGAATCATTACGCCGATTAAGCGCCTATTATTTAATTTAATTAAATATTCTTCTAACGAGGTGAAAAATGTGATAAATGTGGACAGAGGTGTCATCGCCCTCTGTAAACAAAGGCAGTATAAGGCGCAGCCGCGGCCCCAGCTGGTGTTTATTTGTATGCCCTTACCTTTTACTCTTGTTTATCCAGATCTTAAGTTCAATATCTAAGGTTCATGTAAGTTTTGTATTTAAATTATTCTTGCTTCCACAAATGTCCTTTTCAGAGGAAAACGCGGTTCCTCATATAATAGGAACCAATAGTTTGGTTTTAAGTTATTAGGTATTGTCTATTCATTCATTATTCTTGTGCAATAATTTGACATCTTAATTTAGCAGCCTTATTGCCAATTATATTGATACAAGCTCCATAATGACCTCTTGTTGGGAAGACTTTGTAAATTATATAGGGGAATTTATTACTTTTCCCTTTATCTTAGCCAGACCTGCAACCTGAGTTAGTTATACCATGATGGTTTGTGCTTAGGATACATGCTTAATTTATCATCTGTTGATTTGTATTTTATAGTATTTTTTAGTGAAAATGTTTTTACCAAATTTTAATTAAAGATGTCAAAAACAGAGCTAAACAATAATTCTGGCTGAATTATTTAATTATTGGTTACTAGGGAAATGGACAGCATAAATATTAAACAGTAGTTAATAAACTAGCCAAAATAGTTTCCATTTAGGTACATTACCTGTTTATTAATTTGTGATAAGTTGATAACAATGTGTCAAGGTTAAAGTCAATGATAATAGCTATGTTCATATGCTTGTTTATTTTCATTTTGTAATCTTATTAACCAATTTTAATGGTTTTTTGTCTGTTTTCGCATAACTCTTTCCCTTATGATCTGATATTGTAAATCTTTTTAGGGTTCCATAGTCAAACGAGGAACCCTTATAGTTTCTCCATGTCCGCCCGTCCGTGCGACGGTCCGTCCGTCCACAGCCTAGCGCAGAGACTCTTAGTACTAGAGAGCTGTAATTTGTCATGAATACACATATTAGTCATGCCAACAAAGTGGTACAATAACATGTAAAAAACATTTTTGTTTAGGGTACCTCCCCTACACGTAACATGGGGATATATTTTTTTTCTCATCCAACCTAATTAGTTATTTTTGTTAGAGTCAAGTAACTAAAAATATGATAAAAATCTTAAATGAAAGCACATAAAACGAATTTATAAGGAAACTATCACAACTAGACATTGGTGGTTCTTGAGATACAGGCGATTAAAGTGTTTATACCTACTAAAATCATCTAAGACGGCACCAAATTACTTTAAATAGAAAATTAGTTATTGCATGTTGATTTTTATGTTTTTTGTAAGTACTTAACGGCTTCGGAATCCTACACTGAGCATGGTCCGACATGCTCTTGCCCGGTTTTTTAGTTATTGTATTTGAAACACCAAAGAATAGTGCCAAAAACTGGAAAAAATTAGGCTTACATTTCATTAATTCAAAATATGAGTATATTGTGTTTTCTTATAGTACATGAATGGTATATTTGAAATACCAAGAGCCAAATGCACTTGAAAGTCCTTGAGTTGGTCACTGAAGCTAAAGTGCCACTTGAATATTGAAACTGTGTGTGCAAACTAGTAAATTTTTGAGCAATATTGGGCTGTCCCAGAAGTAAAGAGACAAAATTAGATTAAAAATATATAATATAAATATTTAAAAAAGTAAAGGTTTATTTATTTATTATAAATCCAGTATTAATAACATGAAATAAACTATACTGAATAGGCGCCTACTACAACTATATTATATTTTTTTTATGGTTAATTGCTGCCTGTCTCAATTAATTTTATTTATTTATTTATTTATTTCAAAAAATTACAATTGTTAGCTTACAGTAAGGCACCAAATCGCTTACAATGTTAAATTAAATAAATTATATCTAAACCTAACTAATCAAACTACAAAGGCAGTTAATTTTATTTAGTAATGAGTGCCAGCTGTCGGCAAAAACGTCGGCATCCCCTGGCCCCTGTACTAGCGCGTTGAGGAGCGCGGGGGCGCGCGCTCCGGGCGCGTTGCCGGCACGTCGTGTGCGCGCCTCCCGCGCCGCTCATCACAGCTTTTCAAGATCTCGAAGCTACAGTGTTGGCCAATCTGGTCCACCAATAATTAAATACAGTGAAAGATTTGGGCTTGCATTTTTACATAACAACCATATCTATCTACCTCGACAAAAAGCAAGAAAATATCGCTTGCCAGTAATGTAATTTTTATCAACAAGGAATCTGAAATCAGGCTCGACATTAATAATGTCAACTTTCTATGTTTTTTTGTAAACTTCTCTGTGATCGATTTTAGCGTGCTCGTTTTGATCTTTAATATACGTTTACCTAGACAATATTCCAAAATCTTAAATTCCTGGTTGCTTAGCCCTTATCCTGGTTATACCATATCTTGATATCTTAGATTTTACTGCTGTAACAATAACAGATGTCAGTAATATCTGCTCAAATGTCTTGTTTATCTTATTTATGTTTTTAGCGGTCGCAACTTTACGTAGTCCTCCTGTTATGTACTTAATAATTCTGTTAATGCTTGTTTTTTTAGATTCCTCTTCAATAAAATGATATATTGTATGCGTTTTCCCGTGACATTCATAGTATAGAACTAGTCTGTTCTCATCTAGTACTTGTTCCACTTGTTTTATTGTTGAAAACAACTGAAATAGTACGTGACTCCCGGCTTATTTAAAAGATTTGACATTGACTGTCAATATGAGAGTTGATTTAACCTTTTTTAGATGTTTCTCTTAGACCAATTATGTTTATGAAAATTGTCTCTTTACTTCTGGGACAGCCTATAATTGCCCACCATCAATACTATATTGAACACCATACAAATAAAACAAGGGAAGACAAATACATGAATTCTTACACAGTAGACAACAGGCAGCCTTATCACTATAAGCGATCAGTTCCAGACAACCTTGACCATCCAACCATCATTTTATTTATTTATTTTATACAGGGGATAATCTCACACAAATTGATCTAGTCCCAAACTAAACTCTATGCTTGTCCTATGGGTACTAGACAACGATAAATATACTTAAATAGAGAAATACATACTTAAATACATAGAAATCAGCTAAGACTCAGGAAAAAATATTAGCGCTCATCCTACAAATATCTGCCCTTACCAGGATTTGTACCCAGGACCGCTGGCTTCAGAGGCTGGGTCCGTCCCGACTAGGCCAATGTGTCGTCATTAGCTGTCTTACTCCAATTTGTTGTGAAAGAATAAGACCTCTGTACTGTTTACAGGCTATTATTACTCAATTAATTGCCTGTTTAAGTGCACCATAACTTTAGCTATGTTTGGTCACTGATAAAATAGAATCAAGGATTTGACATCCTGCCAAACATAATTCACTTCATTCATAATATCCTCTTATCTCCCAGTGGCCATATTGTTATTTGCCTAAACTTGTATCTTACCTAGGCATATCAGCTATGCTTCTTTCATCACTGGATATACTTATTAAGGCATGAATCACTGACTCCAAATTCTTGTAATTATGACAGCATTTATTGTTATTTTATTTAGCTTTCGTTGTAAACCTGATGTCTATCTATAGGTTATGGAGCCCACTTACCGTCAGATGACCAGTGTGTTGTTTGCATATCTTCTCTCTCATATCTTATCTTACAGATGGGCTCTTTCAGATACACTTCGACCCCTTTAGGATCTTTTGTGCAATTACCCTCTTACACACTCAGCTGTTCACATGTGCAGGTTTCCTCACGATGTTTTTCCCACACCGTAAGAGCATTGGGTAACTCATTGGTACATGGTGTCCGCGGGGGTTTGAACTCAGTACCTTACAATCACGACTCGACCCCCTGAGCTACTAGGCCACCGCCGCTCTCTTGTTAGAATTTTTTATTTCATTAAAAAAAAAAAACAAGTAATAGGGTAAACCATACAGTTATTGCCCGCGATCTGTGATTGCCCACTACATTTTTTAGAGACTGACTGAATCACAGAAAAAAATATTTGCTTACATAGAAACATAGCTGTGTTACTGCTTGTTACACTTATGTACCTAGGTTTTTTTTTTAGGATTGCAGTCTCTAAAAAAATAAAGAGGGCAATCACTGGTCGTGGGCAATAACTGTATAGTTTACCCTATGCCCCTTCACTAAACTTTTATAGAACTGTGTTTCAGCAGGCTCTCTATCTCTATGGTAGTTAACTTTAAATTATTAGAGTAGTGCCAATCAAGTATTAAATTGTTTACTTGTAATTATGTTGACAAGTGGTCTGTCTGCAGCTACTATGACCAGCTGGTGTCGCTGGAGGGCAAGGTGCCCCCGCAGGAGGTGCAGGTGCCCTTCAAGTGGAAGGACGCCTTTGACCGCGGGTCCATCTTCGGAGGGCGGATGAGCCTCAGTGAGTGTCTTTGCAAGTGTTCTGTTCCCGAAACTATATTATTCCGCGTAGCAAATTTACCAGTCGCAACTCTCCCCATTCATAATTTTACCCAGTTGTGATTTTACACAATAGCATATTTTTCAGTTACGAGTAAATTGATATTTGATAATGAGGCAACCATATCTATAATATAAAAATGAATCGCAAAATGTGTTGGTAAGCGCATAACTCAACAACGCCTGGACCAATTTTACCAATTCTTTTTTTTAAATGTTCGTTGAAGTCCAAGGATGGTTTTTACGGCGAGCAAAATTCAAATAATTTTCGGGAAAGCCAGTAATTTGCAGCGGGGCGAAGCCGCTGGCGGGCCGCTAGTACGTGACAAAAGTGTGTGGTTAAAATTATTAACAGGGAAAAATTGCTACGCGGTATTATCGAATTTGGGGAACAGATCTACCTAATCATCTTTGCATCTATGTGTAGTCACAACACCACTAACTCGAGATATAATGAGTGATTCTGTCTAAACTAGTATTATTGTCAAAAAGCGAATTTTATGCAACAGTTTGAATTTGCAAAATAATTTTCAATGTAGTTTTCAAACACAAGCTAACGCAATCTTGCACCGTCGAATTGATTGATTGTCTTTGGCTACTACAAACGCAATACTGTGAAGGCATAAATGGAAACGCCAGTGTTTCTGTCTTAGGCCCGATTCGACCAAACTTTTATACCGGGGTAAACGCTTACTCTAAGATTAGTAATGTCAAAAAATGACAGTTTTCTATGGCATTTTGACATTACTAATCTCAGAGTAAGCTTTACCCCCGTGTAAAAAGTTTGGTCGAATCGGGGCTTAGTAGACGGGTACCCGGACATATCGTCCCTGTACTTTCTCAACCTCGTATCTGATCGAATAGTTTGGAAAGAAAAGTAGGTTTTATGATTCTTGGAACATGAGTGCTTTTCCTACTAATCAATTAGATACGAAACGAGGTTGAGATAGCAAAGGGAAATGATGGGGTTCACTGGAACCTTACAGGTCCAACTCACATTAGCTTACAACCTTGCGGTTTAAATTGTTTTTTGTTACTAACGTGAAGTTAAAGCGTTTTTCTACTCACGTCAATAGAAACCGCTAATATTGATATCGTTACTGGTATCAGAATATCACCTATAGCGTAACCGAAGCGTGAAAGCTTTTCTATAATAAGCGTTGCCATAGGAATCAATGTTTTTTTTATATCCGATACAGCATTTCTATTACTTATTGGGTACCATGGTTACGGCCATTCCGGATGCCACTCTTGCCCCCTTACTTATGAACGTGGAATAAGCTTGGAATAGTTTATGCCATGCTTTGTCCTTATCTGTAATTGTGACATTTGCATCTGACAGAAAGTGACAAAGCATGGCATAAACTATTCCAAGCTTATTTCACGTTCATAAGTAAGGGGGCGAGTTTAGTAAACACTTGACATCCTAATTTGTATATTAAATTATTAAAAATGGTTTAATAACAATTGAAATGACGAAGATTAAAACCAAAATAGATGTTTTATAAAAACCTACTACTTCGATACGTACGCAACGGTGCAACGTCAATTTTAGTGGCGGCGCGCGACTTCGTGGGTTGTAAACACTGTACAGGACTACCAGCTTCTAATAGCGAATGTCTGACTATCGCTATCCCACACGCACTCGCAACTGACAATATGTTTGTCATTCGTGTTTTATTTAACTTCAAATCGAATCACCCTTGTCAATTTTGAATATTTGGAATTTTTCTTCAGAGTTTGACTATAATCATATAGGGGAAAAACTTAAGTGAAGGACCTGTTGTATCTAGTTGTAACACATCTGGGCTGGAATTCTACACGATAATAACGATATCGTCTTTGACCTGTTTCCGTATTGTCAACGGTTTGATAACTCTTATGTCATTTACAATAATGGCGACTGTGACATAAACGATTCTTAAACGTGTCAAACACGATATCGTTTTAACGCAGTAGAATAGAGGCCCTGTATAGACCGTTTGACGTTCTATATTTGGAATTTGACGTAAGCTCCATATTAATTCTATACACAACTACCTACCACAAGTCCTTATACTTAGGTTTTTCACCTATAGGTAATATTTAATTAAATAATAATTTAATAATTTAATTGTTTCGTGTAGTTATTTAGTTTGAGTTCTAAACGAATTAGTTTACACCCCCTGTCATGAATATGTGTCCTCAGTTATTTCTCTTACAAGGTTGTCTGGAAGAGATCGCTATTTAGCGGTAAGACCGCCTGTTGTATACCTATGATTTAAATGTACTGTTCCATGTTCTGTTTTTATTTTTTATTTTTGGTGTTCAATAAAGAGTATTTGTATTGTATTGTATTGCATTGTATTTAATGGTTGTATTGGTTGGTTGTATTGTAATGGTTGCATGTTTTGCCGTTTTTACGATACGAAAATATAAAACATTTATTGTATGGGGTGCTTTATTACTTTATTACTTCAAATTCTTTAAAAAAATAGCTAGCAAATCCACCGTAACAATACATTACGGTTCAAAAGATATTTAAAGTAGAGACGGACAGCGTAGGCATATCAATAGGGTCCCGTTGTGCTGCGTTCGGGCATGGAACCCTAGTTCTGACGCGGTGCGGTGTGTTTTGTAGCGGTGAGCTCGCTGGCGTACGAGCGCGTGTGCGTGCTGTTCAACATCGGCGCGCTGCAGAGCATGCTGGCGGCGCAGCAGCCGCTCGACACCGAGGAGTCGCTTAAGCAGGCCGCCAAGCTGTTCCAGGTACACTACTTGTACATTCTCTAACGCCCATCCCAAACAGAGCGTTATAACCAGTGATTAGAATAGGCAGAGATAATTTACCTAATGTTGGACACAATATGTCAATGATTTTAGATTTGACGATACGGTGGCCTAGTTGGGAGTGACCCTGCCTTCGAAGCCAGCGGTCCTGGGTTCAAATCCCGGTAAGGGCAGATATTTGTGTGATGAGCGCGAATATTTGTTCCTGAGTCTTGGATGTTTTCTATGCATTTAAGTATTTATTTCTCTACATAAGTATATTTATCGTTGTCTAGTACCCATAGTACAAGCCTAGAGCTTAGTTTGGGACTAGGTCAATTTGTGTGAGATTGTCCCCTGATATTTATATTTGTATTTATTTATCATTCCAAGTGCCCGTGTGGTTACCGGGTTAGAATAGTACCACTCCATGTCTTCCCGTGGATGTCGTAAGAGGCGACTAAGGGAATAAGGGCTTGTAGTACTGTTAGGCGATGGGCTTGCAACCTGTCACTAATACACTAGAAAACATCTTAGCCTGTTTGTGCAAAATGTGGTTACAGAAATACCAACAAGTCTTTTTAGAGTTGCTGGTAATTCTATAGCTCTGCCTACCCCACTCTGGGAATGAAGGCGTGATCGTATGTATGTATGTATGTATGTATTTATTTATCATTCCAAGTGCCCGTGTGGTTGCCGGGTTAGAATAGTGCCACTCCATGTCTTCCCGTGGATGTCATAGGAGGCGACTAAGGGAATGAGGGCTTGTAGTACTGTTAGGCGATGGGCTTGCAACCTGTCACTAATACACTGGTAAACATCTTGGCCTGTTTGTGCAAAGTTGTGGTAACAGAGTTACCAACAACTCTTTTTGTAGTTGTTCGTGTTTCTGTAGCTGTGTTTGTGTTCTTACGGCACTCTGGGAATGAAGGCGTGATATTATGTCATGTTATGTTATGATCATTCCAATCATAATATATTAATTTGCCTTTGACTATGTATACATACATACATACATAAATTCACGCCTTTATTCCCAGAGTGGGGTAGGCAGAGCTACAGAATTATCAACAACTATGTATGCAATAGTAGTATTTTAGTGGTGGTAGGACCAAGTGCAGGACCGCTATATCTCTTATCCATTAACCTACCGCCAAGCAACAGTGTTCGCATTGTTGTTTTCCTGTGTGGGGATAAGACAATCGGTGAAATTACTAGCATAGAGGCATTCCAACTTGGTCTTGAGAATTCATATGGGTCTCTGATTCTTCCTACCATTAGGTGGCCTGCGTGCTCGTGTGCCTTCTCCATATTATATTAAAAAAAAAAAATTCAATTCAATTCAATTTATCAATGATATTTTATTTTGTTCAGTTTTAAGATTTGAAGGGCTTGCAACCTGTCACTAATACACTAGTAAACTTGGTGCCTGATTGTGCAAAATGTGGTTACAGAATTGTCAACAAGTCTTTTTACAGTTGTTGGTATTTCTGTAGCTCTGCCTACCCGACTCTGAGAATGAAGGCATGATGTTATGTATGTATGTATGTATGTATCAATTGTCATGTGTTGCAGCAAGCGGCGGGGGTGTTCTCGCACTTGAAGGGAACAGTGATGAGCAGCGTGCACCAGGAGCCCACGCCGGACCTGCAGCCGGACACGCTCGGCGCGCTCTCCGCGCTGATGCTGGCGCAGGCGCAGGAGGTGATCGCGTACAAATGCATCCGCGGTGAGTGCACACACACACGCACAGGCACTCACGCACGATGCAACAGCGCGCACCGTGCAGTCCACGCCGGACACTTACTTTTTCAATCTACAAGATCAGCATCTGCTGTTTTCGATCGCCATTAGAAACCGGCCGTCTCTAGAGCACACACCAACTAACGTAGACCCTAGAGTTTTAAGAGATTGTCTGAAATCAGGGCTTCTATTCCACTGGGGAAAACCTTATTGCCTTTGACATGTTATCGTTCTTTCAAGGTTACGATAACTCTTTATTTACGTAAAGTATAGGGCGAGTTTAAAAATAGGACGATAACATATCAGAGGCATGGTAAATATAGGTTTAATCAGTAGTACAAAGGCCCTGAATCAACATTATTATACCGTAGTGCTAATAGCTTAACTTTTTCATATTTAGTACTAATAATTGGAAATTCTACTGTTAGGTATATTTTTAAAGATCTACCATAATTTTTATATTTAACAAAAACAGTTTTTTTACAAGAAAATTTCGTGAAAACCTCTATCTTTTTATGTCTCAAACACTGTAGTTTTTTTTTTTTAAATATTTTTTTTTCTCCTTTTTTTGACTTAATTTTTAAAAGGCAACCTAATGTTCAATCGAAAGTTTTCATGTCAAAATATCTGCTTTTTTTAAAACTCGGTGCGCTTTTTCTTTGTTGAAATCTCAACTTTCTAATGGTGTAAAAAAAAACATTACTATGGTAAATGTTCTCAGAAAAAGTTTTGTACGCGGCACATGCCTGCGCTGCGCCTTCGCCTCGCCAATTCTGTGTAATTCGTGCCTTAGGACTGTAGTCTTGTGAATGTAAATGTCTATGGGTGTCAAATCTCACACATTCCATCAGGTGGCCTGTGTGCTCGTTTACCTTCTCCTTGCCATAAATGGTAGAGTTTATTACCTACACTTAACTTATTTTTCGGTTTGTATTCCTACCTACCGTTCGTAGTGCTGTTATCGGCTCGGCGGTCACAGGGTTACGTACACATTCGGAAACAGATGCTTTTCTTTATACTTACATCGTTATCGATACAACTACAAATCACCACGTTCGAGTGGATTTCATTCCACTTGAACGTGTTTTTATTCACCTTTTCGCAAAAGAAAGTATCAAACTCAAACCCATAAGATATGTTAATATCATATTCGCAAAACATGATATTCACAAAACATGATATACGGAAAACATAATTACTAGCAAGACGTCAATAAGACTTTGGCGATGGAGCTCCGCTAGCGCGGAGCTCCTGTTTCTGGGTGGCTTGGCCCTTCGGACCAGCTATAAAACTGACACAACATAAACCTACCTACGATTCTATAACCTTACTCCACTATTTGAAAATATCATGTTTTGTGAATATCATGTTTTGCGAATATCATGTTTTGCGAATATTATATTCTTCGACGTACAGACTCAAACGTACAGCGTTTATTTGTCAAAAACACACTGCAACACAACAAAAAATATCAAAATAATCTGTCAGAAAAACACCAATAGGTAAAAGACTACAACATAGAGATTTTGATCTGTATACAAGTGGCGAATTTAGAGACGTTGCGCGTGTGAGGTCAAGAAGGACTCGGCGCAGCATGTGCTGCAGCCGGAGTCACAGCGCTGGTTTTCAGCTGAACCCTGGTGTTTACCTACTTCGTAGCTGAACGCGAACACGAGATGAGAGAAATTAAACATGCATAAATAAGTAGTCAAAAGTGTAGAAATACATGGCAACCTGAGTATAAATGTAAATCAATAAATACAGTTTTATAAATTAGGGCACTAACACAAATAAGTTGGGACAACTTGGCAAACATTTTTGATGCTCCAAAAACATCATTACTATCAACGTCATCCATTACCATATCAATGGTGACGAAGGACGAATACCGCTGGATAAAAGTCGTTCCAGGGATCTATCCAGTATAACGAATGCATCTGTTATGTTTTACGTTTTATATAAATCATGGTTCAAAGTCAAACCGAACCGAACCTCGTACCGAACGCACGCAGATGAACTAAATATATATTGAGTCCTGCGGTTTTGCCTGCGGTAGGTCATGTTTAATTATAACATGTTTTCCTTATTGAACTCCTACAGGCATTAAGTCCGTCACTTGTACGAATATTATAAATGCGAGTTTTCGTTTGGTTGTTCTGCCTTCACGGTCCAACGCCTCAGCTGATCCATCACATTACATTATGTAGCCGGGGATACCATTGTAGACCTTAGGGCCCAAGTTATAGAGCACTGGTTGATCTGGCCAGTTAGCAAATCGGTGTTACGGTGTCGTACATTATTGCTTAGAAACTAAAACTGTAGTCACCATAAAGTGGTTTACCGACTAGAGACGCTAGCTGGAATGTGGATGCAAAAAGCGAAGGTCCGGGCATTGTCTATTAATCAAAAAACCGGGCAAGAGCTTGTCAGACCATGCTCAGTGTAGGGTTCCGAAGCCGTTAAGTATTACAAATATAAAAATTTACACTTACGAACTAATTTTCTATTTCGATTGGTGCCGTCTTAGATGATTTTAGTAGGTATAAACACTTTAATCGCCTGTATCTCAAGAACCAATGATGTCTACTTAGTTGTGATAGTTTTCCTTTAAAATTTGTAACATGCTATTTAATTTAAGTTTTTTATCAAATTTTTAGTATTTGTAGTTTTGGCTGTAAGGGGGAGGGGACACACACACTTAAGTATAACAAAAATTAGCGCTTTAAAGCTTAATATCTCATAAGCGGATTACTTACTCGAAAAACGGCTTTCACAAACCCGTAATATTTTTGTAAGACCTATCCAACGACACCTTACACTGTAGGGTAGAGGAAAAAAAAAACATACGCACGTTACGTGTAGGGGAGGTACACAAAAAAAAACATTTTATTGTACCACTTTGTTGGCATATTCATGCCAAATTACAGCTTTCTAGTACTAATGCCTAGCGCATAGTTTATGCGCTAGGCTGCGGACGGACGGACATGGCGAAACTATAAGGGTTTAGTTTGACTACGGAACCCTAAAAAGGCGACCTTGACTAGCTCAGGAGTAATGACTGACGACCCAAACGCCGGTCAAGATAACAACGAGGATGATGAGCAAAATTACCATTCATAGTTATAACAATAATGTTCTGTTATTCACATTACATAGTAAAAATAGTTATTTCTTGACAGCACCTACCAATTTTAAAATTTGAAGTTAAGTTGTTTTTTTTAGTGCTAAGTTTTTACAATTGTTTTAAACTTTTAATATGTGGGTAATGTCGTTATTGCACATTTACTACGTTTAAAATTTTAACTTTAAACCACATTGTAATATAATATTATGTGTTACTGTTTGTTCTCCCAAAAAGTAAAAAAACTTAGGTATATATTCGAGAGCGTCCGTGGCCTAGTGGTTTAGGGGGTCGAGTGAGAGTCGTGATCGTAAGGTGCTGGGTTCGAACCTCCGCGGTCCCCATGTACCAATAAGTTTTTCTAACTTAAGTACATTACCCGATGCTCTCTGCACATTCGAACAGTGTGTAAGAGGGTCATTTCATAAAATATCGTAAAGGGGTAGAAGTGTATCCGAAAAGGCAAAGAAATGAAGGCGGCAGTAGAAGAGCATTTTCAAGGCCAAAGCAAAGAATATTTTTAACGGCATAAAAACATTGTATAATAAATGTAAGAAATGCATCGAATTAGAGGAGGGTTACATTGAAAAAAAAAAAAAAAACTTAAAATTTCCAAATTGTTTTTTTTCCACCTTAGGCTTAGATCTTTTCAGCCGCTCTTCGTACCTCTGATACATTAATGAGGTGTGATGTATCTTTCACAGATGAGATGAAAGAGGGCATGGTGGCGCGCGTGTGTGCGCAGTGCGAGGAGCTGTACACGGACGCGGCGCGGCTCATGGGCCGCGAGCCGCAGCGCGCCCTCTTCGAGCGGGACTGGCTCGCACTGGTGAGTGTGTGGGCAGACCGGTTACTCTCAAGTC